>PVKY010009434.1:0-13311 GCA_004027775.1 Bradypus variegatus
GAACTAATGGAAGGTCTTCCTCATGGTGGGAAGGATACTGTCCTTTCTTACCAAGTGTGTAGCTTCAGGAGGGACACTCAAGATACCAGCTGAGTGAGCAATGAACTTGTTCCACAGAAGACAGTGAGGGAGAAAGGGATGAGCCCCAGGAAGCATAATGAGCCAAATCTACCCTGATGACAGATATCAGAGCTAGATGATCTGTATTTCAATTTGGGATTCTTCATTTTCCTAGGTCTACATAACTAAATCTGACCCTCTATTCTCTTGGGTGATTATTATGTGCCAGACATTATTCTAAGCATATGTCATTTATTAATTCCAAATTCTCACAATATTCTTCTCAGGTAGCTATCACCATCTTCATTTTAGGATGAGGAAACTAAGACACAGAGAGATTAAATAACTTGCCTGAGGTGACACTACCAAAATCTGATGGAGTCAGGATTCAAATTCCAGAGCCTATTTTCTCCATCACTGTAATATCCTACCTCATTTTACATAATGAGAAGGGCCATTAAGAGAGTGGGACTCTTTCAGTCCCTGTATTTCAAAGGAAGCAATGGGATTTTTGAGGTAAAGAATATTAGGCATAAAGTTTATAAACCTTGGCAACTGATGCCAACCAAAACTAACTCAGTATTAAAGTCGGTCTCTTCACTTCTGTTCTGCATCCAAAAGAAACATCTTTTCAATCAAATATCAAACCTATACCTGCAATTCTCAAACTCTTGTTTTCTGAGAACACTGAATTTCCTCAAGTTGGAGAAAAGCATTTCTTCCAAAAAAATTTCAAGTCTTTCCTAATAACAGTGATATAATAACAGAAATATAATTACTGGCAATTTTCTACATTAATTAGTTTTATACATTTTCTTTGATAAATTTTTTACTAAAAAACAACATGGATAGCTGACAACCAAGAGGAAGAAAAAAGTAGAAAGGACATCATAAAAGCTAAGCATACATATACTCATCAGAAAAATGAAGGTGATGTCTAATTCAGGATTTATGTAAGAGTCCTTTTCTCTTTGGACTTCACAAACTGGCCCTAGAGCAGTTTGGCCAGCCAATCCACTGAATTACAGTGGTCTCAGCAATAACCTGTGATTTTAACCAGCGCATTGTTCCATTAGAGCTTGTTACAGACTTTCCCTGTCATCTTATGTGACCCTCAAAATATCACTGTGAGGTAGGCAGGGAAGATGCTTTTCACACTTTACATTTCAGGAAACAGAGCCTCAGAGGGGTTAAATGGTTTGTCATAAAGCTGATCTAAAACTTGAGCCCATGTGTTTTAGATGTTTTTCCTACATCCTACTCCTTTCAAAGGGCACATCTGGAGGGGACCTAGAAGGCAGAGACCACTGAAAACTGCACTTAGTCAACATCATCATTGATCACACTCCTTTCTACCAAGAGCACAATGCTTATTGGGCCTCCTCACCTGTGCCTTACAGAAGGAAAATGCTAAAACCATAACCATGGGTAGGTCCCAGATCTCCAGGATCAACCAGATAAGCAGGCAACAGATGTATTCCATAGAGATAATGAGCCCCAATCACCACTGGCCCCTATAGCATTCCCTGATACACTTGTACAAATAAATTTACTACATGTATAGGTTTTCTCCCAGTATGATTTCTGAAGCACAGAGGGAGGGAGCGAAGAAGGGAGGAGGGACAGAGGGGGAGAGGATAAGGGAAAGCGGGAGAGATATGACATCTGGTACAAGATTCTCGTACATTCATTGAATGTATATGAATTCTACTTGCACAAGGGAAGTACTTCAAGGAAATGTCTTTTCACATACAGTACACTTTTTTCTGTTTGTTTTTTTATTAAAGAAGTTGTAGGTTTTACAGAACAATTATGCATGAAATAGAGTTCCCATATACCACCATATTAACACCTTTCATTAATGTGGCACACACAGTACATTCTAAGGCCTTGTTCCTATAGGTGTTCTCTGATGTTGACACAGGACAGCATGCTAAATAAAGGATTTACCACATTCATCATGCGCACAAGGCCTCTCTTCTTACGTGCTCTCTGATGTCAAATAAAGATTTTCGTCTGAATTTTTTTACGTCAAATAGGATTGGAATGGTGATGCAAATATTTTCCGCAGTCATTACAATGATATGATTTCTTGCCGGTATAAAAAATCTAATGTCTTATTGGATTCTAATTCCATTTGAAGCTTTTCTTACATATTTTACATTTATGGGGTCTTCTCCCTTTTAGAACTCTCTGTTTAGTAAATACTATCTTAGCACCTCCTAAATCTATTACATTCTACAGGGGAATATTTTGGGTAGGTAGATTAATATTTTCTTAAAACCCCTTTCCCAAAAAAGGCATTTCTTGTGGTATTTTCCTACATAACTTCTAAGCTTTGTTAGTCTTCTCTCACATACACAAGATTCTTCATGTAATGGGCATTGATGAAAGTTTTCAGTGAGATGAATTTCTCTGTGATGTGCTCTGCTCTGAAATCACTAACTTGGTCTAGGTTCTCATCCCTGAATCTGAAACAAATACAAAAATTTAAAAACCAACTTTTCTTTGCATTCATTAAGTGCTTACTATTCCAGATGAAAACACAGCAGTAAATAAGACAAATAAAACATCTCTCCCCTCATGAAGCTTACATTTTAGTGGGAGAGATGGACAATAAAATTTTTAAAAAGTAAAAGATTAATAATACATGCTATGGGAAAAATTAAGTAGGACAGGGGAATAGTAAATACCAATGGATACGTGTTGCAATTTTAATTAAGGGTGACAAGAAACAGCCTGATTGTGAAGACGACATAGGAGGTGAGAAAGAGAGTCATTTGGATATATTGGCAAAAGCACTCCAAGCGGAGAGAACAGCCAGTGGAAAGTCCTACAGCAGGAGTGGCCTGGCATGTTCAAGAACAAGGAGGGTAATGCGGCTAGAGTTTAGTGAGTGATAAGGAGAGCAGTAGGAGATGGGATCCAAGAGGCCATGAAGGGCCAGACTATGTGGTTACTGTAGAGACTTTGGCTTTTTCTATGAGTGAGATGAGAAACTACTGGAGGGTTCTGAGCAGAAGTGACATGATGTAAAAAAGATTTGAAAAGATCACTGTGACAGCTATGTTGAGAATAGCTTGTGTGTGTATATACGTTGCAGGTTGCAAGTACAAGGATGAAGACAGGGAGACCAGTTGGAAGGCAATAATCCAGCAGAGACATGAAGGGATTTAGGTCAGGTTGGAAATGGTGGGAAATGGTTTGATTCTGGAAAAAATTTTAAAGTAGAGCCAACAGGATTTGTTGATGGGTTGTGTATGGTTTGTATGTTTTCACTGTTTTTTTTTAACTTTTAAAATTAGAATGTCTTTAATTTTAGTTTCCACATGTTCATTGTTAAAATAGTACTTTTAGACTACTGAGTTATAAGGAAATGGCTAACCATGGGAATGGGCTTATCAGATTAGACAGAAGGTGAGCAAGAATATTAGAAAGTGGGTGACCTCAGCAGGTGTTTCAGAGGAAGATGAACTTTCAGGTATGGAAACAGGAGTATTTGAGGAACCCAAATATTAAGGGTACAGTATCTTGAAACAAAGTATATGGGGAATCATATCTTTCTTTGGCAATTTAGCAATCAGGTAAAGAACATCTGGGGCTTGGCCTGCCTGGAGCCTGAGGTTCATGAGTGATTATTAGAGATCAAGGATAAAATTTCCTTTGAGAATACAGTCAAAGGAAAAATAGGAGAAAAGTTTAAAAATCTTCCTTATGCTTGCTTGCATGCTTCCGTAGCCATTAACGTCTCTGGAGATTTGGGGAACATAAGGAAGAGTTCCCGTTTCAGTATTTCAAAGATGCCTTATCTTCAGTAACCACATGAGCTGATATTCTTCCATCAAATCATAACTGTTTGGTTCTCTCTCACTCTCCTGGTGCTGCCTGATGTTTTTCTGTCCTCTGTTCCCTTTGGATTTTGCATCCATATATCTTCTCTTATTCCAGTGGAAGATGATTTCAAGTTTGGAATCTAGAAATTCTTCTCAGGAGGAAGGAAAGGTGCAAGTGTAACACAAAGCCACCCTGGTATTCATTTCCCAATCTTTGGATTCTAGCAAGAGAAGGGAGTTGTGCAAAGGGGAAATACTGTTACCCTTGAAAGGAACTCAGTACTGTGTTCCCAGAGGAGGGAGGAGGCAAGGCAGGAAGCTAATCTGGGTTTACAAAAATAATTCCCTCATGGGTCAATGGAAACAATCGCCCAGAAGAATTTTCTGCACTAGAACTTCAGACATTGTTCCTTGCTGGGAGGAAGGGTGTGAGGGCAGAGGTGTTCTTGGGGGTCTAGGATATCATCAATGATGTGGGAAGTTTAAAGGGGCTTAAGGTGGGATTACTGAGGTTAAAATGAAGTGACTAAAAGGATGAATTGCAAGAAGGGCAAGAATACAAGAAGGGTAAAGTATTGGCACTTGATAGAGGTTGTAAATTTTAGGAAGGGGATTTTGTTGAAGGGATTTATAATCACGTAAACGGGAAGATCCCAAGAGACTAGCTAGAGGGTTAGGATTGTTGGGAATCATTTAAAAATGATCTCAGCAATTAGAAAGGACTTGCATGCTCAAGGCCTAGCACTGAGACAGAGCAAGATCCTAGCTTCCCTAAAAATGAAACAAATTATAACCCCATCATTTGGGCTCAGTCAATAACCTATCTGGTTTCTATTCTGAGAGTCTCACAGTGTTATAAAGTAGACACTACATTCTCTACAGTGGACTGAACATTTAGGGATTGTAATGGCATATCAAGGAGAACAGGTATCAGAAGGACTAGGCAAAAAATGCCAAGACTGAAAATTAAAAGAAAAAAAAATCTTCTGTACTATATTTGGCAAAGAGCGGCAGCACAAAAGGTGAATACCAAGAACAGTCTGCTAGGTGTCCCCCTGGAAGTTTTTGCCATCAAGTCTAAAAAAATACAACTTCCTTAGGAATTAAAAAATGCTGTCTGTAGGCCTAATAGAAATTAGAAATCAGTAATCTTTAAATTGGTCAGTTTGATGGACAAGGGAAATCCCACTAAACAAAGCAAAGCCATGTCCTTAAAATTGCTCCACAAGACATTACTTTTTAGTTAACTGTTTCAGAGTACTAAATTCTATTTCAAAAAGTTAAAAATTCCCTGATCGTATACTAAATCCCATGAGAAAGTCTTCCTTACCCAGTGATACCAGATTCCCATAATTCTCCAGCATGATACCCCACAGAGATGAACCCAAATGAGAGCATTCCTTCCTTTTCAAGCATACAGACATATTTGAAAGTCACTGGCTCCTGAAATATCAAACGTCTTGCTTCCTCTGGCCCAGAATCTATTTTACTTCTGTCATTCTTGAAATAGGTTAGGGAAGCAGATATATCATAGAGGTAAAAGTTCAAGGTTGGGGAATTCATGGAAGATAGAATGCATGTGAATAAGGAAGAAAGACTGATCACTGTTCCTAAAACCACTATGTTGTATTTTAGCCAGGAGTTCTCCGATGTTCTCTTGATTCCTTGAAATCCAGGAATTCATAGAGGGATTCTAAGAGCCCCAAGTCTGGCCAGAAAAGACCAACTGCTTTGGGAAACTTGGACATCTCTGCGCATCGGAAGAATAAAAATTCTCCTGTTTCCCAAAATGTGAGGTATTGTTGCTCCATCTCCTGCTGTCCCTGCAGCCTTCGGGAAGGGTCAGCCACGGTCATTGTCCCCAGCCGCCATTGCGGCTGCGGCTCCCGCCCACCCCTGGCCCAGTGATTCCTTGGCGGCCTCTCCCAGCGCTGAGGCTACCGTCTCACCATCCCCACCCCTCCTCCTCAGCCCTCCACTGTAGTGGTGCAAAGTGTTTTTGCAAACCAGTCAGTTGTATTTTAATATTTTTTAACAAGTAGATTTGGGCTTCACGAAAATTATCATTTAAAAGCTTAAATTTTTTTTCACATTTTCAAATTGCACAGGATTTTGGTAGGTGACACACTTTCATACATATGTTTCCAAACTCTTTTCCCAAATAATTACTTTCTCAGTCTTTCTTAAAATGTCATCTTTACCTGGAAGAAACAGATTGTATGTCTATTTTTAAGAAAATCTTCTAAATAACATATTACCTTCAGCTACTTTTCATTACACAAGTCAACAAATCTGAAGCATTCTTTTGTAAAAGAAAACTGCACAACTCACCTGCTATTCCCACAACTCCATATTTTACTTAACATTTCTTCCTTCTCAAGACAAAGTAGTGTATTGTTCCAGATTTCACTCTACAGCCAGCCCTAGTTGCATTCACACATTAATCTATGTTCACACCCTTTCTCAGGGGAAGTCAAGTCAGAACTAGAATCCACAAGTCCTGACTCCTACTTCTGAACTGTTTTGAACAGAAAGTCAGTAAGCTACTGTTTTTTTTTTTTGTTGGTTTGTTTTGTTGTTTTGTTTTTGTTATTGTTTTTGTTTTTAAAGGAAGAAGGAAGAAAGAATAGTGGATCCAGTCATAGAGTAGGCGTGCCCCGGGTTTTCCTCGCCGACTGTGACCTCGTGCAGTCACTGGCGCACAAGCGAGTAGGTGAGCAGGTCCTTGAGTGTGGAAACCCGGACCACGCTTCCTAGGAGCCGATGCCACGCCCTTCTGGCTCTTCAGCAGATCTTGCTTTCAAGCGCTCACAAGATGCATGAAGACGAATGCTGGGCGGGCTGCCGGCACTCTCTGGGGATTCTTGGAGTGGGCATCGCCAGCTGCGCACACGTTGCCACCAGCCTACAGGGCCGCAGGAACAGGAGCACGTCCAGAGCGCAGGGCCCAGGCGCGCCGTCACCCCATCACACACGTGGTCTTTGCACTCCTGGGCCTCCTTCCTCACCTCGATTTCCGAAGGATGGGCGATGGGCTGTGGCAGGTGGGAGTCGGCGAGCGACGACCAAAGGAGGCAGCTGGACTCAACTGTAGCCTTTCTCCTGCTCCACCCGCGGGGCTCACAGAAAAGGAGGAGCCCACGCCACGTGCCAGGATGGGGACACTGTGTAAGGGACGAGATTATTTTGAAAAGGTTCAACTTCAGTGTGAGCTGAGTCAAGGTGATTTGGGCCTCATCAGAAGACCTCTGTTTCTCCTTAAAACAGGGCCGCCCACTTCCCATTACTCTTACTTTCTGACCCGACTTCCCCACCATAAATTCCTTGTATAAACTTCGGGTTCCGCTTATTGATTCCTTTGTTAAAGATGCAGATTAATCTTACCAACCATTCAAACTGGACTTTGTATTCAAGACTGACTGCTGAGTGTCAGAAATCCCTCCCTGCCTGTCCTAGTAGCTTACCGGTAAGTTAAGAAACAGTATCAATTAAGGAATGTAGCCATTGGTCCCTCTCCATCATTGCCCATGTCTAGTTACCAGTTTCATTGTATCTTTTCTTTACCATTTCTTCATTTGTTCACTACTCTCAATTTCCCAGTACCACTAATCTAATACACAGCTTCTCACCTAGTTTCTGCCCACAGTCTCTCTCATTCCCAAATTACCCCGTCTCCTCTACCAGATTAATTTCCCCCCAAACCAAATTTAACTTCCGTGATCCTATCCCCCACCCCATTCCCCTACTGCCTAAAGGATGAAATCTAAACGTGATCTAGTGCTTAGGACTTACCATTATACAGTTACCTAATTCCAAATCAACTTCCTTACTCTGGACTTCATTGAACACCCTGCCGCAGACAGTCCAGTCCCTTCATTATCTACTGGAACACACTGAGAGCATTTTCCCACCCCTATGCCTTTACCAAAATAGTTTCCTTTCTTTTCTGGATCTTGCCCAGCTGCTAGGGTTCAGTTTAAGAGGTCCAGTACTGGAGTCAGTAGAATTGGGGTCAATTTGTGGCCCTTGGATAAGTTATTTAACATCTGTAAATTTCATCCCACATATAATGAATTAAATGAACCAAATATGAGCAAAGAGCTTGTTTTCTGGGCTTGGAAACCCCAGTGGAAAGTACTTGATTATCTAATATAGTCTATGCCCTGCTCCTCCTAACCCCACCCCACACCAAGAGCAGTCTTCACACCTGTCTCACTGGGCCTTCAACTAGGAACAAAAAATTTATTCACTAGAGAATCTACTATATTCTTGTTGTTGAGGATTCATAACTTTATGCTACTGAGGATATTGTATAATTATTATTATAATATATGAAGGCCAATGGAGAAATTAATCTTAAATCTAAGTATTAGAAAAAGCTTTGATTTACTTGAGAAAGGACCAGAGTTTTTGTTTTCCAATACTACATAAGCAAATGACCATCTCATTTGGGTTAACAGCATGCTCAGTTTATATCCCTAACTGAATAACTGTGGGATATCATAGCTTGCCCTGATCTTGATCTTCTATGTTTTTTTTTGTTTTTTTTTTTGTTTTGTTTTGTTTTTTGCTTTCTGTAAGGCTGATTTGTATGTGTTTTTGGTTGTCCATTTTATTGCATCTTATTAGCTGTTCTGAATCATTTTTGATAAAAGATGGAGTTATAATAAATAAAACAGATGACTATTGCCTATTATGACAGTTAGAAGAAATACCTTCTAACTTACTTGTGATTCTAGTTTCCATTTCTGGTAATGGAGCTACAAACTCTGCAGGGGATGAAGCGAAAGGCTACAGGCACATATGAAGCAGTGGAATCATAACTACTAATATTTATTGAGCACTTAGTATATGCCAAGCACTGTTTTCATCACTTTACATAAATAAACTCACTTAATCCTTATAACAATCTTATGAAGTGGAAAGCCAAGCAGCCAGCATCCCAGGAATTCTAAAGGAGAGTCAGTTGCAAGTTAGTAATGTACATAATTCAAGGAGGACAAAAGGACTAAAAATATTTATGAGGTTATTTCTCCATTCAAAAGACAGAAGAGATTGCACAGTTAAATTAAAACCTCCTGGTTGAGACTGAAACCAGAATCCATGTCTGCATTATACTATATATGAGGCTTACAAGAGATTTACAATTTCTAACTTCAAAATAGCTTATGGAAAAAAAATACCTGTGAAAGAACCAGAAAACAGAATAAGAAAATGTCTAATGAAGGAGAATAATGCAAACTATCACTACAAAGTGTTTCTAAGGTGAGGAACTGAGAGTATCACAGAAGAGACAAGACTTGAGTAGGGCTTTAAAAAAGGGGGGTGGGGTGGGTGGGTAGGAGTGACTAGGATTTCTGGAGGTACAAGGGAGCAAGTAGGACAGTAAATGGGTGTGATGGAACAGTTTTAAAAGAGGCCAAATGTGAGACAAGTGCAATAGGGACAAGCAAAGTGATGAAAAATAAAGGTAAATAGATCCCACAGTAGAAGGCCTTGATTAAAACGGGTTTGAACTTTTTCCACAGCATACTGGGCAACTATGGACTATTTTTTAACAAAGTGGTAGTTTAGTCAGGCAACTAGATAAAACAAGGGAGATGAAGATAGCAATGATGCATTTACTCTAGTAATCTAGGACCAAAGTACTGAGGACTTGGCAGTGGCAGTAGGAATAGAGAGAAAGGAATCAATTTTTAGGCCATTTCAAATAAAGGCTAGCAGGGGATAAAAGAGGAATGAAGAAACACTAAGAAAGGGCATTTAGCGTCTACTTGGCACTCTGTGATGTTTTTTAGGACTCTACAACAAGATTTCTGCCTTACAGTAGCTTACAGTTTAGTTGAATGACCTCAAATATTATACCTGATAAAATGATATTATTCTGGCCCAACTCTTGTCCAAAATCACAGAGCTGATCATTGTTATTCAGAAAAGTATGAATTAGCACAGAATCATGGATCCCAGAAGAAGCACAAGTTTTAAGGCATGAGTGGCCAAGGGTGCCAAATCTGCAGATGTCAAGCAGAAAGACAACTGAGGCACTAGGTTTGTCCTTGAGAGATCACCTTTACAATGCTGATGACAGTCAAAGCAAGAGGATATAAGTTTCATTACATCTGTAAACAAAAGAAAGGTTAATAGAATAGAGCAGCAATTGGAAGCAATTTTTTTCAAGATAATGGAGGAATTAAACATCTCTGACATTTTTAGGACACTCTTGGTAAAGATGTGATAAACTAATACAAAGATTAGTTAGGTATATTAGAAGAACTGTGAGTTATATTTTGAAGAAAATATGTTACAGCAAAAAAAGTGAGGGAGGGAAGAGAAAAATCTGTCCTTACAAGTCCAGAGACTGAACTTGCCTCAACACTATTATTCCCAAACTGGTGGGAAATTTTTAGTTCTGCTCTGAAGCTAGCTCCCTCTCTTCTGCTACTGGGGCCAGTACACACACACACACACACACACACACACACACACACACACAATATTTCCTCTTTAAGTGAAGGGGCTGAGATGGTTGGGTAAAAGAGGTTATATAAGGAACCTTATGTAAGAGACAAGGTAGGAACTGCAAGGTCCCTGCCAGGTAGCTATATACTCTTAAGGTTGGAGCCCTCCAGAATATTAGATTGAATATGCTAGGTTTTAAAAATTGTGCCCTTGATTCATTGGTCACTCATTTATTTAGTGAAAGGAAGAAAGGAAGGAGAGAGGGAGGAAGAGATGGGAGGGAGGGAGAGATGGGAGGAAGGAAGGAAAGGAAGAAAAGTTTGAAACAGGCTTACAGCTAGCAAGAAAATTCAAATGTATATATATTTCATTTGAGCTGTGGTAGCTTATGCATATGTGCTCTTGAGCTAAGATTAATTTTTAAAAGCTTGAGTATTACTATTTAGTGTGAAGTTGCTGGTGTCTGATGAGAGTTGAACTCTGACTGAAGGCTTTCCCACAGTTATTACATTTGTAAGGCTTCTCTCCGGTATGAGTTCTCTGGTGAATAATAAGGGATGAGGTCCGAGTGAAACCCTTTCCACACACTGTGCACTCATGGGGCTTTTCTCCAGTGTGGATTCTCTGATGTTCAATAAGGGATGAGCTTCGACTGAACACTTTCCCGCAGTCACTGCACACATAGGGGTTCTCCCCAGAATGTGTTCTCTGATGTTCTGTAAGAGATGAGATCCAACTGAAAGCTTTTCCACATTCACTGCATTCATAGGGATTCTCTCCAGTGTGTATTCTTTGATGCTGAATTATGGATGAACGGTCACTGAAGGCTTTCCCACACTCATTACATTTGTAAGGTTTTTCTTGAGTATGAGTTCGCTGATGTTGGGTAAGGTTAGTGCTTCGGCTAAAGGCTTTTCCACATTCACTACATTCATATGGTTTTTCTCCAGTATGGATTCTCTGATGTAGACTAAGGTGTGTACTACGGCCAAAAGCTTTTCCACATTCACTGCATTCATAAGGTTTCTCTCCAGTGTGGGTTCTTTGATGTTCAATATAGTGTGTACTTCGGCTAAAAGTTTTCCCACAATCATTACATTCAAAAGGCTTTTCTCCGCCGTGAATTCTACTGTGTACAATAAGGTCTGATTGATAACTAAAGGCTTTCCCACATTCATCACATTTACAAGGGTTCTTTTGTGGGAAGAGTTTCTGGTGTTTATTTAAGTCTGAATTATCTTTGGAGTTTTTCCTAAATGTTTGAGATCTATCTACCTTTGGAATTTTCTGTTGTATATCAAGATTTGAGCTCAGAATAAATTCCCTGGATTCAGAATGTCCCTCCCCAGTGGAAACTTTCTTGAGAGTCACTGACACTTTTCTGATAGCTGTTTTCTCAAAAGAGGATTTCTTCTGTGCAGAACTTTTTGTGTGCCTTGATAATCGGCTCTTTGTTTTATAAACTTCTTCATTCATAGGACCCTGGGCAGTATTCTCTCTGAGACTTTCCATTGCTGACCCTGAAAATTCTAGTTCTTCGGAAATAGCCTGATTGGTGTTGATGCTTTGGTTTCTGTTCAAATCTCCCTATCTGAAAGACATTTAAAGTACAAATGTCACCTGTGTCCAGTGTTGAAGGCAAGTAAACTAGCAGGAAAAAAAGACAACTAATTTCAATTCATGCACACTAGCAACTTTATTTGGGGAGAAAATAAAAAGGGACAGTGGTAAAAAAAAAAAAAGTGAACAAAGCCAGAAGAGATAAGAGGCAGAGAGTTTTTCAGTGGGCATGGTGAGCACAGAGATTTCAAGAAATTTGGGAAAGGTGACGGGTAATATGCTAAGCCAAAAATGGAAATAAGTAGATATATACTAGCTGATGAGCAAAATTAGGGGATTAGAAGATAAAATCAGCTATTAGTTATTGTAACTAATTAGTCACAGGAAATGAGAGAACAAAGAGGGATGATAAGAGTAAAGACTCCAAGTATAGAAAAGATAACCCTTAAAAAAGCAAAAGGAAGGATGTTTTTATCAAGCTTGAATGCAGCTGTTTTCGTGACATGGCTGAGAGGATAAAGTTTCAGAAATGCTAACTACCACATTGCAACCTCCCATTTTCCCCCAAACCCTTCTTCTGACTAGTTTAGGTATTCTTCTAAACAAGTCCACAATGAAAGACAATCAAAGGTTTAAAAGAACTTAGAATTCATCTGATCTAGGCCAACTTCCTCATTTGACAGATTGGAAACACTGAATAATTTGCTCAGGTCACCCAGCTAATTGCAAGAGCTGAGACTAAAGCTCAAGTCTCTTATATATTAAATTGGTGGTATTTTTATGACAGCCACTCACCTAGAAAGGCATTTTGGGGCACTCCCCTCTTCAGCTCCCTGAAGATCCAGCATCCATAGTTGTTCTCCCTCCAACTGAGTGATCATGTCCAATTCTCATACCAGGATTCCTGCCGATTGTAAATGATTTAACACAAGACTGTTGGTACTGGAGACACAGAGCTTGTTGTGTCTTAGTGCTTTGATATTTAAAAATGGTAAGTTAACTTTCACAGGGGCTGAGGCAGGAAGGGCTGGGGAAAATGGCTGTCTGAAAGGTACTAAAATTGGGTTTACAAATACACACACACACACACACACACATCAGAATCACCTATGGAACCTGTTACTCTAGATACGTGAACCTTGCCTCAGACCCAGTAAATTTGATGGGGCCCAGGCATTCGAGTTTTAATAAGTTGGTATGCTGTAATAAGTTGAATTGTTCAAAAACAGCCTGAGAATCACACTTGAATTGCCTGGGCAATGTGCTGGCTGGGACTAACTTCTCTAAAATTCTTCTCCCAGGAGGAGGGTCTAAAGACAAATACAGCTTCCCATTGGACTGGTGGCTTCCTCCCCCTGACAGAGGGTCCCAAACTTCCCAACAATTTCAAGGTTCCCAG
>PVKY010009435.1:0-13194 GCA_004027775.1 Bradypus variegatus
CATGAGCTGGCCCCTGCTCTTTACCAAGTAAAAGTTTCCTTTTTAGAACAGGAAGTACGAAAACCACGTAGTGAAGGTGACCAAGAAAAAGGACAAGGGAGCTATCAAATACAAAACGAAAAATTTCAAACGACCCATAGTCAGGTGCAGTGAAGCAGATGGCTAGCCTAATTTTAAATGGTCCCTGCCCTCATGAATCATTTTTCAGTAAACTTTCATGTAAGACTTTGGACTCTCCGGACTCAGGAAGGGTTGGATAACAGCTTGGATGTAAATAAAAGCTTCCCCAGTACCTTATTTCATTATCCATCTGCTCCACCTGCATAACTCTGTTTCCAGGATTTTCTATCGACAGAACACCTGCCACCACCCATCCCATACCCCCAGCCTACACGCACACACACGCATATTTAAGTTTCCTTCATGGGTTATTTTGTAAGATTGTGCCCAATTGTGAATCAGCAGCCTTCTAATAAAGAGGAAGAATTGTGCAGGACCTCTAAAGTCAAACCAGTCCTTTTCAGACCCAAGAAACTCAAATCTTATTTTTACTGTTTTACCAATAAATAGCAGCGTGTTTGTAGCATTCTCCTCACTCTGTTTGGATTTCCACCTGGTTCTGGGACAAATATCCTGGTGAACAGCATTTGAAACTTTGTTTAGGTCGCCTTAGATGTTTAGGCTTGTCTAGAATAGCAGTTTTGTTCCATGCAAGTATCATTTTACGTAACTGTTAATAAACCTCAGTAAATGAACCTTCCTTAGCATATAAACACAAACAGTTGAGCTGTTTACTGTTAAATATTTACCATGAGGCATTAGGAGCATTAAGGACTGGTTCTCCTGGTTTCCGTGTTCCCATCAGATGCCATTGGGACACCTCTTTCCTGTCAGCTCCATTACCGCAGGAAGAGCTCAACTTTATCTGGTCTTTTATTCCAAAGCACCTTAAATCCTGTTTCCAAAATACTGACTGTTTTTATTTATTAATTTTATCTGTTGAGTCACATAAGCGAAAGGCCATACCTTTTTAGTCACATTGAATTGATGGGTGCTAACTGGTAATTCTGAGCCTTAGATCTGGGTGGGGAGAGGGCTGACTTAAATTCCCAGGATGTTCCCTAAATTCCAGAAGTTTTTTTTGGAGGTAGGGAGAAGAGTTGCAATTCTCAGATTTGACAGCCTATGAAAATGTTCTATTTTCCCATATAACCCCAGTTAGCTTAAATTAGTAGTTTTCTCTGTTTGATGAGTAATTTAGAAATGGTCTTTGCCTGTCAAACTTTTTCATAACCCCCTGATTCTCACCACACTTTTTTTTTTAAACACTTATTCAAT
Source organism: Bradypus variegatus (assembly GCA_004027775.1). NCBI lineage: Eukaryota > Metazoa > Chordata > Mammalia > Pilosa > Bradypodidae > Bradypus > Bradypus variegatus. Next base: position 1,339 of record PVKY010009435.1, read on the forward strand.
TTAGTATGACCTTTTTCCTTAACAGAAACTTGTTAAGGAAGAAAAGTATAATTTATATTCTAAAACCTTACATTATAATTAGAAAAATAAAACCATGAGGAAAACCTACCTGTGAAACACTTCTAAAACGTATTCTGGGAAAAGGAGATTTTGCAGCCATGACACCTGTAAAATAATATATTCTATCTCCCAGACCTCAAGATACAAAAGGAAAAGATACTATAGTTGCTCTGAATGTAAATCCATCTCCAGAAATTATTTGTGGCAGTTGCTGAATCACTAAATAAAAAAGCCAGGCATCTCAGAAGTCCTAGCCCCGCCACCAACATGCATCTTTAACATGCCAGTGTTTCTCTCAGTTACATCTGTGAGTTTTGTCTTGATTTATATTTAAAGTATCTAGAGTAGGGGGGTAAATAAAGTCCTATTTAGGAAACTAGGTGAATGTGTATAAAATTAAGAATTTCACCTAAGTATCAATGTTACTTTCCTTTTTTAGTCAGTAGGACTTACTGCCCCTAAAGATAGGGTAACTCAGTTGTGCTTCACCTCCCTTAAATGGTTGGCCTAGGAGGGACTCAAATCCCTGCGTTAGTTCTTTTTATCTACTTTGGATATGTTACATGTTTAATTTGGGGGGAGGAAAGATAAAGAGGTAGAACCAAGTATCACAATTATTTGTAAATTGTGAAATGGGAACCTGACAAGTTCAGTTACTGTTAGCTCAAAGGAACCTGAGAGAGAAAAATCAGTTTATTTAGGAAGAGCAGGAGTGAACTGAGTGTAACCATTCAGCTGGTTTCAGTTTCAGCCTTTTTCTTGGCCCTAGATAAGATTCCATTTCTTCTAATTGCTGCTTTTACATTGATTAATATCGTCAGGAGTTGGCAAGTTCTGACTCGTAACAGAACCACTTAGTATAATGGTTGCTGAATTGTGGAGGTTTTATTTCCACCAAAAAAGTACTAATAAGTAGCTCTCAATTCAAAGCACATTCTCATCTCCAAGCATGAATACTCCATCATTTAGTTACAATTAGTTTTCAGGAGCCAGCTTTCCAGTTTAAAAATTAATACATTTCCTTTCCCCTTCATCTTATTACTTAGTAACATAAAAGTTATCTAGAAAAGGACATTGTTCATCTAGTTTTTAACCCAGGGTATTGTCTATTAGGTGAACTCTATAGAAATATCACTATGATTTTACCTTTCTTAAGGAATTATACCCTTGTATTTGAATGGGAGAGGACATTGATAGATTATAGTTTGGTGTGTCTGTTTTTATTTCCTACTATATTTTAGTTTCTTGAAGATAGGGAAATACACCTTAGTACTTGGCACAGTGTCTTGTCAGATGGATAGCTAGAACTCATTATTTAGTGGTAATTGTATTGACTCAAATCCAGTTCTTCATTTTACAGATGAGACAACTAAGACCCAAAGAAGTGAAAGACTTGCTCACAGTCTCTTGGCTGGGGAGAGAAAGAAGTGGGACCCCTCCCGCTGTAGCACGCTCCCATGGCTGAGTGTGGGTAGGGTCTGTAAGTAGGTTGTTAACAGCATCGCTGTTCCAATGCAGAATTCTATTTCAGCAACTACACCAAACAAAAACTCACTACGGAGTGTTTATAGCATACATTACATATAGGCCCATGGGCTCACCAGGCAAAAGCTTTGTGAATTCCATTCCTTTTGGAATGGAAGGTGGCTGTTGGCAAAACACTGAACTATCAGTATTATTTGTTGTTTTTTACAGCAAGCTTCTTGGGTTGAACAGGATCTTTGCCTGTTTTTGCTTTCAGAGAGAGATCTCTGATGTATGTTGTGTGGAAAGTCTTGGCCTATATTAAGCAATGAGTTGGTGACAGACTTGTAATATAATGATGTCATTGTAAATCAACATTGTCTTATCAGATAGAATTAATGTATTTATCAAAAAGCAGGAGTTGATAGAGAATAAATATGAATATATATGAAGTTCTGATACTTATTCAGCAAACATTCATTCAGTAGAAATTTGAATGCCGACTATATGCCATACTTGTATTCAGAGGTATAAATAAGGTAAGAAAATAGGGCATTCAGAGAGCCCCTGGGCTCCTGGGGAAAATAATTATAATAACATGTGAAAAGTACAGTAACAGGCATGCATCAGGTATTATGAGATCGTGGGGCAGAGGGATAATACCTCTCCTGAAGAAGAGGCTATCTTAGAAAATCTGAGGAGGAGGTGCCTCCAGATTGGATCTTTTAAAGGGTGGGTGGAATTCAATGAGTCAGAGGTAAGAGCAGGATAAAGATGGGGGAGCATTTCAGAAGAAGAGAACACTATGTGCAAAGGCACCAAGGTAAGTTCATGGGGTGTTTGGGAATCACAATTTAGAGATCCTAAAGAGTAAGTTGTAAAAATGGTAGTGTGAAGAGATAAGTCTAGGGCATACAGGGCAGTGTAGGTTATATAAGGGAGCTTAAATTCTCCGAGTTGGTGGGGAGTCATTGAAGGGTTGGGCAGTAAGGTGACATGAGAACACTCTGGTGTCTGTGTGTGAGGGGGTGTTCAACCAGAGCATTAAAGCCAGAAGGCGGGCTCAGCTGGAAGGCTGGTGCAGGGGAGCTGTGGTGGGTGTGAACCAGGGCAGGGCAACTGAACGGAGACTGAGTCGAAGAGGCAGATGGCAGGAAATAATTAGGGGGTAAAACTGGCAGGACTGAGTGAATGACGATGGTGTGAAGTAGAGGGAGAATTCAGGGAGGACTTCCGTATTTCTGAAATGGGTGTCTGAGGTAGGCGAATGGGAAGGTAGAGGAAATGACAATGAATTCGGTTTGGCAGGTATCACATTCGAGCTTTATATTTCCAGAGAGTTGGATATACCAGTCTGAACCTTGGAGGAGAGTTTGGCATTGAAGATAGATTTGGGCAGCATAAGCACATATATATTTGTCAAAATGATAAGAAGAAAACACCTGGGAGATGGCAGTAAGGATAGTAAGCCGAGGATGGAATCCTGAGAAAATACTATTTAAGAACAGGCAGGAGAAAAAGAACTTACAAAGAAGATAGTGTCTGAGGTCATAGAGTATTGAGGAAAACTAGGAGATTATAATGTCACAGAAGTCATAATAAGAGATAAGACCTAAATGAAAGGAATGATCAAATATAGCAGAAGAACATTTAAGAAAAAGACTGAAAAATGGTCATTGGATTTGGAACTTAGGTCATCACGCATGTAACAAGCTGTCTGTGCTCTTCCTCATTGTTTGCACTGGCATTTCCTAATCCCCAGATGTCCCTTTGGATAGCAGAGAGGCCCTTCAAATAGAACAGTTAACTTGAGGAAGTTAGAATCAAGAAGGAAATTATTATTTAATGAGAAATGAAATTATAAACACTTCCAGCCCTCCAAAACTATGACATTTTTCCTAGTTTAATTTTCTTGGTTTAGAGTTCATTTTTAATACCCAGTGATTAGTACCCTCATAGAGTTTCTGTCAAGTACTCTTGTCTGTCTGTAGAATTATCCTCAGTTTATACAAACTACAAATCCTCCGTGAAAAGTTATATTAATATAAGGAAAGCAAATGCAAGTCCCACTATTATGACCCATATATTTAAAGAACTCTTCTGCCATAGTTGATTATTTTTTTTTTGCAATATCTAGAATTACTGTAGTAAAAATTTAAGGATTCCTTAACACTAGAGCTAGTTCTAAGAGGAACTTCAGTCTTCAGGCGTTATAATATACTCAAAAACTAATAGTCATTCCTTCTCCTTGATGGCTATAAGTACTCCAAGTTATATATCCTACTGCTAAGTGGACAAGGATGTTTCGGAGAGCTTTTGTAGATCAAGTCCAAGGTCCTGAATGATCAAGCTATAATAAGTGTTAAAAGTGATAGGTGGCACAAAAATAAACATAACTTGGAATTCTGAAGTTGAAATATGAAAATAACTATGAAATAGCAAGCAAAAATTTGTTATTTTATAGTCATAATTTGCAGTTATTTTAGATTTTCAGCTAGTCTATTAATCAGCACCTGTTAATTGACCTCATAGGTAGCATCAGAGCTAGACTAAGACTGTGAGACGCCCAGGACCAGCCTTGACCCAGAGATGTCCAGCAGGTGTGCTAACTCGGTCCCGTTGGCAAACTGCCGGGACGCAGTGTAGAGACCTGCAAGACCTAATTAGGGCCCAGTCAGAGAGTTCTGCGTTGATTGTCAGTGTAAACATGGGCACAGAATGGAGAAAGCACACACACAAGCTGAGGATTTTGAGCAGAAGAGGGACATGGTCTGACTTAGGTTTCAGAAGGCTCAGTCCGGCTGTTCTCTTGAAGAGTAGAATGAGGAAAAGGATAGACCTTGATTTCCGCTAACAATTAACTGAAACTTGTCATTTCCTTGAATGATGATGAAAGTCAACAGATGGTAGTAATAATGGCAGTCCCTGCGAGTTAAGTGCCAGAAGGTATCACAGATACTTTCATATTACAGCATAGTTTGGGGGGAAATTCTGATTTTTTGTGTACTCATCTTTTTCTCAAAATTATAGTTATTAGACTTGCTGCTCTATCTTGTTAAAGTATATATAAAGAAGTGAATGCATATAAATTTCACTTTATATTATTTTGAAAACTAACTTCATTATAGTTAATTTCTTTTATAAACCTGCGTATTTTATCATATGCATTTAGTGTTGCTCTGAGAAAGAGTCCATAGAATGAACAGACTGTCAAAAAAGATGCATAATAAAAAAAGATTAAAAACACCTGCTATAGAGAGAAATTGTTCTGGAGTTGCCCCCACTAATAGAAGACTTAGGTAATTTAGACCAATTTTCCTGTTGAAGTCAACTAGAAAAGCTAATAAAATATTTTTTTTAATAAAGCTGTTGGAGGGCATCAGCTACAAAGGTTATAAAGAATTTCAGTGTCGAGATCATGTAGAAGACAGAGGGCCATGGAAGTTAGCCAGGCATTTTGAGCCACTTTTGCCCCAGAGTGTTTTGCCTGTCAAGAAGAGAGGAAACATAAATTACCCCTGTCAGGAATGAAATGGGATTATCACTGCAGACCCCACAGACAGTAAAAAGGTAACACGGGACTACTAGAAACAACTCTGTACACATAAACTTAACTACTTGATTCAATGGACCAAATCCTTGAAAAGCACAAATTACCAACATCTGCCCATTATTAAATAGATAAACACCCTTATAACTATTAAAGAAATTGAATTCATAGTTTAAAAAACTCCCAAATAATATACTTCAAGGCCTGGCTGGTTTCACTGGATAAGCTACCAAAAGTTGAGAGAGAAGGAACACCAATCCCATGCAGCCATTCCAGAAACTAGAAGAGGAGGGAACACTTCCCAGTGAGACCAATATTACCCTGATTCCAGATCCAGGCATAGATCGTGCAGAAAAAGAAAACCACAGGCCAGTATCCCTAACGAGCATGGCAGCAGAAGTCCTTAACAAAGTAACAGCAAATAGAATACAGGAATGCATAAGAAGAATTACATGCCATGACCCAGTGGGTTGGTTGCTTTTTATTCCTGGGATGCTTGGCCAGTTCAATATTAAGAAATTAATTGGTATAATTCACCTTATTAATAGGCAAGGCTAGAAATGGAAGCTCACGTCATCATGTCAATCATGCAGGAAGAGCATTTGGTAAAATTCAGTACCCATCCATCATAAAAACGCTCAGAAAAATAGGTATACAGGGGACCTTCCTCAACGTGATAAAAAGCATCTGCCAAAAACATACAGCTCACATTGTGTGCTTAATGGTGAAAGACTGAATGCCTTTTCCTGAAGACCAGGGCTAAGGCGACGATGTCCGCACTCGCTCATCTTACGCAGTATAATGCTGGAAGTTCTAAGCAGTGCAGTAAGGCAAGAAAAGGATGTAAAATGCAGACACGTGAAAAAGGAAGAAGTAAAACTCTCTATCTGCAGATGACATGATTGTCTATGTAGAAAATCCCAAGGAATCTATAAAAAACTTCTAGAACTAATAAGAGTTCATCAAGGTCTCAGGCTACCAGATGAACATACAATAAATCAAGCATATTTTTATATACTAGCAGCAAGAGTGGAAACTGAAATTTAAAATACAATGCCATTTGCAATTTCTCCCCCCAAAAATGAATTACCTAGGTTTAAATCTAGCAAATGTATATAGGATGTGTGTGCTGAACATTACAACACTGATGAAAAAATCAAAGAACATCTAAACAATGGAAACACAGACATGCTTATTCATGGATCGGAAGGCTCAACATAGTAAAGAGATCAGTTCTCTTCAAAACTGATAATATGTGGTTATGTCAATAGATACAGAAAAGTATTTGTTTAGATTCAATACCTGTTCATGGTAAAAACTCCCAGCAGACTAGGGCTAGAAGGGAACTTCTTTAATCTGATAAAGAGCATCTACAAAAATCTACAGGAAGAAACTGAGGGCTAAAACGTCGACAGTTTTTCGTCTGCAGTCGGAGTGATTGCAGGACACCTTCTCTCACCACTTTTGTAAACCTGGAGGTCCTAGTGGTACAGTAACTCAAAAGAAAGAAATCAGAGGATAGGATTTAAAGCAAAAAACAAATATCATTATTGGTAGATGACATGATTGTGTACATAGAAAGTCCAACAGAATCTTCAGGCCAGCTATTAGAATTAGTAAGCAAATTTGACAGGTTCCTAAATACAAGGTCAACATATGAAAACCAACTGTATTTAAACAACAACAACAAAAAAAAAAAACACAATTGTAGTTGGATAGATTGTATCGAATGTGAGTAAAACTGCTTTTTTAAAAAAAATGTATTCTATAAAGAAGTAACAAAAAGAAACCCCGATTTTGTAAGTGAAATCATTTACACTAACATGAAAGAAAAAATATGAAAATTGGAAAAAAAGCACAAAAGATATGCAAAATCTCTACATTGATAACCATAAATCCTTAATGAAGGAAATTAAAAGAGACCTAAATAAATGAAGAGCTATACCATGGATTGTGTGAGTACTCTGTATTTTACAGGTGTCAGTTCTCCCCAAATTGATTAATAGAGTCAGTGCAATCCCAGCCAAAATTCCAGCATACGGTGGCATCTATAGCAACGAGAGTGAAGGAACTTGTTCTTATAACAACATGGATACATCTCACAAACAGTTTTGCCAAAAGAAGCCAGAGACAAAAGTGTTTATACCCCAGCTGACTCATTTTTTTAAGTTCAAAAACAAAATTAATTTATGATTTTACTGAATAGGAGTGATTACCTTTTGGGACAGGGTAGTGGCAGGGAGGGGCACGAGAGGACCTTCTGCGATGCTGATAATGTTTTGTTTTTTTGACGTACGTATTGATTACACAGTTTGTTCACTTTGTGAAAATTCAAGTGGTACACTTAGGATTTGTGCATTTTTGGAGGGTTTACGTCAGTTACAAATTTACTTTAAAACAAACAAGAATAGAAGGGAAGAACAGGAATTGGTTCCGTTACAGGAGAATCTACCAAACCAGAGGCCTACTCTCCCCCGCCCCACCCCACGCTCAGGGGAGCCGTGAAGCATCTGTGCTGGAGCGAGTTATTCATGAGCTCATGTGACATCTGTGCAGCCTCTGCTTGGTGCATGAGATGGGAAGTAGGGTTCGGCTACGGCAAGGCGGCGTCTTGCCCTCACGAGCCTGTGATGATGGTGCTGTGGGGGCCTTGCAGAGAGAAGTGCCCTCTGGGGGTGCGCGAAGGCCGCCTGGCTGGGGCTGGATGGAGTGGGGCACGGTGGAGTTGACCGGAGCCATTCGAGAGAAGCCCCCGCAGTGGCGCAGGTGGTCTCTGTGCTGATGCGGCCACCCGTGACTGCTGGGCACTTGGAATGTGGCTAGTGTAGCTGAGGAGCTGAATTTTGTATTTCGTTCCATTTTAGTTAATGTTTCAGTTCCGGGGTCCTCATATGGCTCCTGGCCACCTTATTGGGCAGTGCAATTCTAGCCAGACAGTGCGACCCATGCAGAGAGGCAGAAGTGCCAGGACGGGGTGCATTTAGTGGAGAGTGAATGACGCGGTGAGGAACAGCCCGCCAGAGGGGGGCCGTTTCCCAGGGTGCTCCGCGGAGAGCGGGGAGGGCTGGCCTCAGGAGCCTGTGTCTAGGATGTAAGGTGAAGTACACCTGTCATTCTGTGCGTTGGCTTTGGGTATTGGTAAATGTTAGCTTACTAATTTGAAGGCAAACACATTTGACAGTGACAGTGAAGGCGAATTTAACACCTAAGTTCTTACCGACTTATTTCATAGTGAGCTGTATGTTTTAGGAGTGCTCCGGGCTGGTTGGGTGTACTGTAACGCGAAGTTTTGTTTAATACTAGAGAAAAGGGAGTAAGGAAATCAGCTTTTACTTAACTTGTCGTTTCAGTCAGTCAGCTCAGTCCTGCACACCTGTTGAGTGGTTGCTAAGAATGAGTGTTTTTTAGGATAATTTCTAAAATAGTCCTGTGCCACAAATGCAGTCTGAGTAAAGCTTTGATTAACTCTGATGTAATCTCAGCTCATGGTAAGTTTCTGTCTTCTTAAAACAGATGTAAAGGATGTAAAATGCCTGTCATTCTTCTCCTAATTTATTTCAGTTTTGCAAACTGTCTTAAGTATGTGATGACATTTAAGCAACCCCAGGTTAGTTTGAGCAACATAGATGAGCCAGACAACGAATCACCCAGTGGAACTTACCACACTGACAGAATCACTTGCTAGATATTAATTCATTATGCGTGGGACTAGCGTAGGCTGAGTTGTAAATCAAAATCTCAGAAATACAAGTGATTCTGAAAAGTAAAGGACATCTTGTATAGTTTCTCACAAAATGCAGAAATCCCCTCTGTAGCATCCTGAGGGTGGTTTCCCCATTCATGAACAATCAGAATGTCACGTCAAGATAGATTTGACAACAGAAAGAAGTATTTTACATAGGTGTGACATTCTTGAATTATCAGCCCATCAATCCTATGAGATTTTATTCTTAAGTAGTGTGTTGATTTAAAATGGTATTTTTAATAATACTTAAAATTTAGAACAATCAAATATGATTTTTTAATGCAGTGAACTCATCAGTATCAAAAATGATATTCTTGATTATACTTCCATTCTCATTTCCTTTAAAAGATTTGCCTAAATAAATGCCTGATGTTTGAATGGATAAATGAATGGTTGAGTGAATGAATACACAAACTTATTGGAGAAACTCTTCCCTCATTTTTCCTCTCTGTTTCACTTGTTTCCAAGGCTGTCTTGTAACAATACATTTGTACTCAGGAGTTTAATGATCTGTTTTAATTGATCCCTGATCTGTTTTAATTAATACAGCGATAGTCATGTTTTCAAATTACCAAGTCTGTTTGAGCAGAGTTAATGTGTGCTTCTAAGAATCCAATGGGTTGACCTTCTCCTAGAAACTAATTACTTTTTTCTTCTTCCCTGCTTGTCTTTGTGTGTGTCTGATTTCAATAGCTTGATTATATTAACTCCAGAGCTGTACAGCTTGGTTCTCTCCTCATCCGTGGCCTCACCACTTTGATTTTGGTCAACAGTACATGTGGCTTTCCCTTGAGAATGAATGATTTCATGCCCTGGAATATATTTGATGGGAAGCTTTTCCATCAGAAGTACCTGCAAGCTGAAAAAGGTTTTACTGTGGAGGTTCTTGTAGAACAAAATGTGAGTTCATTTTTGTTTTTCCTTTTTACTCATTTAGCACATTCAGAAATGATAATAGTTTTGAAATCAGTGGCTGAAATGCATCATGAAAATTCATAGTCCTTTACTGGACTTCAAAAAGTGTCTCATCAGTAGTGCTTATCTGTCCTAATGGTTCTTTTACTTTGGAAAAAGCAAACCTGCTTACCAGAAACATCCCATTTGAGGAGGAGCATATTCCCAGGCTTAAACATTGACACAAATAACATTAAGACTGCTGGTTACATTTTTTAAAAATTACTGCTTTCCTATTAAAGGATTATGTTATTCCATAAAATCAGAAACACATGATTTGAAGCATAAGGCTTCAGAGTCAACATATCTAATAGCTTGTGCCATAACACTTAAATTGGGTTCAGGACCCTGGAATTTCTGCTTAGGGAAGGGTGCATAGCATCCCACCGAATCTGACACATTTTGAATTTTTCATGTATTTTTAATCCTTTCCCCCCTTTTAAATTAAGAATTAGTGCTTCCCCTAGAAGTGCTTCCACAGGCATCAGACTAATTTATTATGAATAGTCATGATTTATTACTTGAAAATATTCCCTAAAGGCTGCCAGTTTAGTTGGGGACATTGGCTGCTGTTCCAGCTTTATAAGTACAATTGCTACATGATTCCTGGAAGATTTCCAAGTAAGGCCTCAAGCCAAGCTCATTTGGAATGTATTTTGATATCCACAAGCCATGAGCAAGACAACTATGAGCTAGTGAGAGAGCATATTGGTCTGTTAAGATAAAGTGCTCTAAGCTTTCATATCAGATAGAAAACATTTGGTAATGTGTTACCATCACTATTTCTCACCAAAAAAAAAAAAAATCCAGTATGTCATAAGAAATTAAGTGTTCATAATTTAGAAGCCAAAATTATGTGCAGACAGCAAAAGCAGAATAATGAGCAGAATAATTCCTCACATTTGGCTTGCTACTGTAGAAGTGTTGAAAGGTAAAAGTAAAACAGCCTTACTGGTCCACAGTCTATAAATCATCGTTCACAGATCTATTTTTCTTTCTAGAGCTAATCTCTTGACCAAGTACAAAGTGATCATAGTTTGTACTTTCTGGCTTAAAAAAAAAATTAAGGCATATAAAATAGAATATCCAATCATAAAACAAAAAGCTAGAGGGAAAGATTGAATTCCATTCCTAGATCATCTGCTTTTTTATGAGATGTTGGCATTACCACTTAATGTTCTTACAATGAAGAAATGAAGTAAGATAAATGCATAGAATTTTTTTAAGTAAGATTATGTGTTACTAACTTAAATTGTCACAACAGAAGTTGAAGATTCTATCTTAGACATGATTATTCAATCTACAGAAGACAAAAAAGGTTGTAACTGCTTAATGGTAAGGAAAACATAAGGATTCTAAGAATCGCTTGTTAAATTACAATGTTGAAGGAAAACTACAGCTGCTCTTGACTGGGTGCACAGAGGGCAGCCCCACGAGGTTAATATCCGCAAAACGTTTGTATTCATGTGATTAGTATCTTCCGAGCTTCTGCCACATGTCTGACACTGTTCTACGTGATCTGGATTGAATGAAAGGAAATTGAGTCTCCTTTCACAAAGCGTGTAGCTCAGTTTTGATGTAAATCTGGGTCTGTTTGCAGAGAGCTCAGCTGACCAAGTTCCACTGTCTGAAGACAGCCGTTTGCAAGGCCTGCATGAAGGAGAACAGACGGATTCCGACCAGACAGCACTGGATTTCTCGCAACGCAGGTCCACAGGAAACCCATATTTACTTTCAGATAATTAAATAAATGTTTGCAGAATCACCATCAGAAATATACCGTAACTCCTTTGCGTGCTTATTGGTAAAAGAATACCAAGAAGGAGCTGCCGAAATTAGAAGAGAAAGCAAAATTGAAATAATAGGGCTCTATCCAGCAGTTTAAATTCTGGTCCCAACAGAAAAAAAAAAATTGAGGAAGGATTAACTTGTTAATAAAATAATTAAGAACTGTCTCAACCGGTAGATAACCTTCCTTCAAGGATTCCTGGAGTGCAGAGGCTGCTTGACTAGTGTTTGTTTATTTAACATAAATTTGGGTTTACTACTTCTTTTTTAAAAAAAGTATATAGAAAATTTCAGT
>PVKY010009436.1:0-13309 GCA_004027775.1 Bradypus variegatus
TTTTTTTTGCGGGGCTGGAGGAAGCCTGCGGCGGCGCCTGGCTCTCCCGACTGCGGGCAGGGACCCCCGGCCGTGGAGCCCCCTTCCGCCGCCCCGATTCCTGCCCGCCGAGCAGCAGCGCGCGAGCTGGTCCGCAAGGTCGGGAATGAGTTCTTCTCTTTGGGAATGCTGGGGAGGGCGCCGTCGGGGCGTGGGGAGAGGGGAGAAAAGTGAGCCCTAGAGGTTATGTTTTAAGAGATTCACCCATTAACACCAATCTACCAGAAAGACTGAGGGTGGGGGGTGGGGAGAACCCTGAAAGGCGTGGGAATTTCAATTCCCTAAATGCAAGAAAAGGCCGACTTGCGCCCCGGGGACCGACCGCGCCTTGGCGGCCCCCAGCCCCAGGAGGCAGGCACCAGGAGACGCTCACACCTGGGAGGATGTAGTCTCTCCCCCCCGGGATCCCTTCGGGAGGAAAATAAAGGACTTTAGCCAATTAGAGTCAACAACAGAATTGGGTAGAGATTGTATCTATTTTGCTTTTTCAAAAATTTTTACCGATTAAGAGAGTTTTGTTACTTTTGCTCCAGATTCCAAAAGGTTTCTTAACCTGGGGTCATCAGTGAGCCTTCAAGGCATCCTGTGATGAGATGCGAAACATATGGGCCTCTGTGCCAGGGGTGCTTTCCTAGGTACCCAACAGCTCTGGACAGGAAGACATCCAGACACCTTTCATTTGGGGTGGAAGGTAGACTGGGGGTGGTGGGGGGCAGGCGACAAGGCCTCCTTGGTGCGGGGCATGCAGGGCAGCACGAGTCCTGAACCAGCTGGGGCTGCCAGGCCCGTCCCATCCCGCTCCCAGATGTTCCTTTCCTACTTGGGCACGGGCAGAAGGGCAGTGAAGCCCCAGGCTCCAGAACTCTTACTCCAGCAGCAGCTCAGGTGCAGTGTGTTAGAGGCTGGGGGGCTGCCAGTTACACCCCATTCCTAGGCACTGGGTTCCAGGAGTGGGGTGCTCTCCCAGCATGACGTGATTAGTCTGATTTCCTTTCGTTTGTCAGGTGGTGGGGAAGATGGCAGCTTCCTTTTCAGAGGGAACTTGAAAGCAAGTAATGGTTACCTTTTCTGCAAAGCTCTGCACAGGAGCAATTTTCTGTCTTGATTCGCTCGGCAAACTTTGCGATTGCCTTTGTTGCACACACACACACACACACACACTGTTGCCTCTAGTCTGTAGCTAGCAAGCAACCACTTTTCCTAATGGAGGCCCTGACTCTCTCCTGCTTTCTTTCTCTCTCCTCACTCACTTGAGCTGCTCAGGCAGACACCTCTCTCTTAGGTGACAAGAACCACAGAGCTGTGAAGCGTCTTGACGTTCAACAGCCATTTTCAAACACTCCTTGAACCTCTGAGGTTAGCTCGCAGACTGAAGCCTTGAGGCTGGGCCTCACAAAAGGGGATGGGGGTAAAGCAGGATGTCATGAAAGGGGTGGGAAAACAAGATGTCCACTGTCAAAAGGAGGTGGGGGGAGCTAAGAAATGGCCCTGTGCAAAAAGGCTTTGTCTTTTGTTTGCAAAGGTATATTCCAGCACTGAAAGCCCAAGCGTAAAAAACCAATCGGTGCCGTAACCACAGTTTCAACCGTTTCTCCAAAATGCTACAACCCTCTTCTCTTGTCTCCTCCAGTCTTTGAACAAAAAAAAGAGGTGGAAAAAAAAAAGCAACCACTAAAACCAAAAGAATCCCCTCCCCAAGAATTCCCATCACACTTCCACCCTCTTCACAGAAAACATTTCTGGAAACTTCCCCTCCAGATTCCCACCCCCCACCCCCACTCCTTAGCTGGCCAGGTGTACCATTCTTGGTTTTTGTGACTGTGAAAAACAGCGAAGAGGGAGGGAAGAAAAAGCCAAATTTAAATTGCCACCCATCCAGGCCAAAAAAATAATAATAAATAGGTGCAAAGGAGATTCTAGTGTTGATTCAGGCAAACAACCACAGCTCGACGTTCAGAGTCTTGAGGAAAGACATGTGAAAAAAGAAAAGAAGGCAGAAGCGGAGAAATCAAACACGGAAATGAGGGCATAGAAACCAGAGTCCTTTGGAAAAGTCACTCTGTCCCCTCCCCCGCCACTAACCACCACCCTGGCCTCAGAGACCACGATCTTCCCCAACCTTATAGCACGACCAGAAAACAGAACTCTTTTTTTTTTTTTAATCCCATTAATACCTCAAAAATGCATGGGTGTGCTCTGGTTACACCCAGCCCTCCAGCCCTGATCTAGTCCGGGTTTCCCTAAGGAAAGCAGCAGCCCCCCAAGCCCAGCACCGCCCCCCCCCCAGGCTCAGGGGCCATGCTTCCCGCCGGCTCTCCCTTCTTCTTGCTTTCTTTTTGACTCCACTAGCTAACCTACCTCCCTCTCTCTCCCTGCTGCCTACTTTCATGTACTGAACATGCAGGTCTGAGTTTTTCTGTCAGCCTAACCGCATCCGGACTCTATTAAAGTTCCTGGCGCGGGATAAACAATGCAACTGTCGCGTGCAGCAGTCTGAAAATAATTGGATTAGCTAAAACATATCAACTAAATAGAGACAGTCCTGCTCAGGCAGTCGGAGTAAATGTCACCCTGGAAAACAAAACAAAACAAAACAAAAACGCTGAAAACTGATCTCATCAGAGTCACTGGGTCCTACCTCTGAAGTTTCCAAAACCCAGGCTTTGGAAGCTCTGGTTCAAGACTGCTCATCTCACCACCACCACCACCCCCCCCAAAAAACTGATTTTCTCTAGGTCTTTGAATATAGACTCTGGGGGGGGGGGCAGGGGCCAAGCAGCTGGGGTGGACCTGAGCAGAGGCACCCATCCTGAAATGGACAAACGTAAGGGAACGCAACACTCGTCCCCAGATAGTACCTACAAATACAGTCAAATCTTTTCTTGGAGAATCCCTAACGCTCTGATTCACCAGCTTTGGTTTAGAAACAAAACCGGTGACTGGTTATTTTTGCAGCAAAAATATCTTAGCTAAATTAGTATTCTGTGTGGCTGTGGGGTTTTGTTTTGTGTTGTTGCTTTTATTTTCTTTTAATGCAAGTGACAACAGCAACAGAATAAATACACAGCATGCTTCCAGACCGGGTTTGCTCTTCTGAAAAAGCAGGGGAAGCAGAGACTCACACCTGAAGAACCTTTTTTCAGTCCTTTCTAGCTCCTCTGGCTTCACATCAACTGAGGACTGTGCTCTAAGATGCCTTCCTGGCCCTGCCCACTCTGGGAAGCCCTGGGAGAACTGCAGGTAACTGCATTTGTCTGGCATTTGATTCCAGTACACCCAACCTTTTCCCCGATACAGAGCCCATTCCCTTCTCCCAGACGTTAGGGGTGCAGAGAATCTCCATGTAAAGAATCTGGGTGCTGATGTTGCCAGATTCCAATCCCCCACCCCCCACTGAAAACATATGTATATAAACACACACTTTATCCGGGTCTAAATAGAGGACCGCCCCCTGCTCGTGAGTGCCTGAGCCCCTTTGAGCAGAGCAGGAGAGGGCCCGTCAGGCTGACACAGGGGCCAGAGGGGTCAGAGGAAGGACCTGTGTTTGTTTAGGTTTGAGGAGGTTTTGCTTTAGCATTAAACACTAAAGATTTATTCCCTCAGCCTTCCATTTGGTCTTGGAAGCTGACTAAAGGTTACTGGCAGAATCCAGAAGTTCTGCGACCTGAAGGAGAGGGTATTACTTTGTTTTGGTTTGTCTTTTCCTCTCCCAGGTCATTGCAGGGGTGGGGAGGGGGGATAACTGGATCCCGTTTCCCCTCCACTTCAGAGGACAGCAGTGGAATAGGGCAGCCTCACTCTCAAAAAACGGGAAGAAATCAAATCTCAAAAGGGCTGGCAACACCACCCAGCTCCCCCAGAGGGGCTGGCGGCGGGCCCTCCTGGTGCTGCCCCCCACCCCCACCCCGGTTTAAGGAGAAGAGAGAGGGGCTGGAGGAAAAACAGAGGGTCCCACCCAGGGGAGAGAAGCTCCCTACCTGTGCTGGATCTCGCCTTGGGCCTCGACTTACACCCGAACCCGGTGGGCGAGCCGCCCAGCAGGCTGCTGGGGGGGAAGAGTCCGGAGCTGTATTCGGGGACGTAGGGCGGGTAGGTGGTGATGGGGTGGTGGGCCGACGAGGAGGCGCCCCCCAGGGCGGACATGCTGCCGCGGGAGTGCGCCGACTCGAGCTTCATGCTTTCGGGCAGCGGCACCTGATACTTGACGCACTCCTTCTCGTCCTGCCGGGCCGAGGCGGCCGAGCCCGGGGTGGGCAGGGACGGGTCCGGGGAGACGTCCTTGGGCGGGGTGGGCGGGAAGGTGAAGAGGTGCGGGCTGGAGTGGCCCGCCGACAGGGAGGAGGACGAGGCCGGCGGGTAGACGGAGAGCGGCCCCGGGGAGCCGTGGTGGATGGCCGTCTTGGAGAAGGGGCTGAGGTTCCAAGGCGAAGCGCTGTGGTGGCTGCCCAGGGCTTTGCTGCCGTCCAGCCACGGCAGGGACCCGTGCAGCAGCGGCGGGCGGCACACCTGGCTTCCTGCAAGCGCCCAGAGCAGACAGGGGAGAAAAGAGAGGGGTGGGTTAAGAGCAGCCCCGTGGGGGGCCCAGACACACCTGGGGTGCCACCCCACATCTCCCTTTACCCGCAGCCTCCCTGTGAGGAGAGCCCCAAACGCAGACAGGGACCTGGGTTGAGGGCCCCTCTCTCTAACCCAGGGGGTCCCTTGGCATCTGGGAGACTATGCTCACCCCTCTCTCCCACCCGTGCCCCATCAAATGCCTGGAATTAAGGGCCTGTGTCTGACACCCTGAGGCGCTGCAAAGGAATGGAGAAGGGCCTCTTGGCTTACTTGGCCTGTCCAGAGACACTTTCTGAATCACATTCCCTGAGGTCCCCTACTAGTGCTTGATTTATGGGTTCCCTTCAATGGCTCAGAGTGAGGAGATGTCCCCATCTCAGATTTAATCCCAGCCTGCCGATAAGAGAGTGGGCTGTGAAAGATGGGGCCTGAAGAGTGGGCCTGGGCCAGCTCCACTGCTTGGCACCAGAATAAAACCCCCACCTGGGACAGAGGCCCCACCAGTGCCACCTGGCTCCCAGTGGAGAGTGGGCAGGAGCGAGACGGCTTGGGAGAGAAGAGAGGGGAGATTTTAGGGATATTTCCAAGGAAGCTGCTTCCAAAAGGCCTGAAATGGCATTTGCAAGGAAAATGTAATTGCTTGGGCTGTCAGACAAAATTTCCAAGGCTAGAGCCTGGGCTGACAGATTTTTTCTGTTTTTCTCACCCTCTCAGATCCTACAGGAGAAAATTAAATAAGCCCGTATGCCCTCAAAGCTGTGATTCCTACAGTGTACTACGTGGATTTTCACCTGAGCCCCTGAGACACAAAATTCCAGTTCATGTGTGTGTTTTCCACCAGTGATGACTCATATACACAGAGCGTAGTTAGCATTCACTTAAAATACACAAATATAAGACAGTTAAGATCTCATAACAAGTCCGTCCACTCTGGGAGGGGTCAATTTAAACTGCAAGCACAACTCTACAGGCCTATTGATCTTTTAATCCAGTACCTACATCAGCATTTGACATTCTATTTAACCATTAAGAACAATACTGAAACTAAAATCTTAAGAGAGGAAGGGGAGGGGAAATGAGAGGGAAGGAGGGTTCTCTGAAGATGAAGGGTCAAGATTCATATTATGCAGGAAGTAGTATAGTAAATAATAAGTCTGTATCTACTGCATTTCCACTTAACTGCTGATCTGCGCAGAATAAGGCAAAGAGCGCCCCATCCGCAGAAACAATTGCTTAAAACCTGGTGACAGCAAGGCAGAGGACGTCGGCTACAGGGCGGGGGTCTGTCAACCGCACCACGAGCTCTCTGAGGATGGGGACCAGAGAGTCCCCACGTTTCCCCACCTGAAATTTTGCTCCCATTTCTTCTTTAGGAGCAAAGTTATAGCTGGAAAGTGCTAGAGCTTTTTTTCTTTTCCCTAAATGCATAGGGCTGGGTTTCTTTTTTACATTTCAGAAGTCTCTTAAACTTCTCAAGGAGAAGGAAGAAAAAGGGCAACTGGACTCGCTCCTTCTTAAAAAGAGGCTCCTGGTGTACCCTAAATCCTCTGTGGGAGTCGAATGGGGCTGGTATAGGCCAAGGCGAGTAAGGTAAGAGTTGCAGGGAGTCGGGCAAGCGGACAATCTAAGAGCAAAGACGCTGGAAAATTCTGTGCAGCCGGGAATCCAGGAGACCTCAAACCTCCCAAGCTTAAGATAGTTGGTCTTGCCACTAAAACCCTTTCAAGCACCAGAATTCCATTCCTCGAAGCCAAGAGGTGGGAAATCTAACTAGAAACCAAATGCACTAGCTTTGGGGAAAGGTCAAAAGAGAGGAGGTGGGAATCAATACGCCTCTCGGGCCTTTCTGAAAACTTGCCGGGTGAACCAGACCCAGGGTGCCGGCAGAAGCCCCCCAGAAAGAAGCGTGCGAAGCAGGGAGAGAGAAGGCCTTTGGAAGAACTAGGTCCGAACCAGGCTGAGGAGGCGCGGAGACCCGGCCCCGGGAGCTTCGGCCCGGGGAGGCACAGCCTTGGTTCCGCCGGGTTGGCCTCTCCCAGCGCCGGGCTTTCCTCGCCCCTGGGATCTCGCGGGCCGCGAACCTGCGACCGCGCGGGGACACAGTGCTGCGGTGCGGCGCCCGCCAGGTGAGCGCCAGGCCCAGGAGCCAGCGGCCGCGGAGAGGCGCCTGCTGAGACTCTTGCTGAAAGTACACCCTCACCACTGTGGAGACGGCCTCCGCGCCCATTTCCGGGCCCCAGTTTTTTTACAAAATTAAGGGCCTTCGGGGGGCTCTCACTGCGCCAGTGCACTGCCGGGGTCCCTCTCCCTGCCTCCCCGGCCCTCCAGCGTCCCCGCGCCAGAGGCGGACTCACCGTGGTGGGTCGGAGGGTACCTCTGCACCGTGGCCCGCACCGAGTTTCCGTAGTAGGACGGGACGTGGTTGCCTTGGCCGTCGATGTTAAAAAGTACATCCACCTCCTCCGGCAGAGGGTACTGCGCCGGGTCCATGTAGGAGTGGCCGAGGCCCGGGTGGTGCGCGTCCGGGTGCTGCCCGTTGAGCACCGCGGGGTGGTGATGGCTCACCCAGCGCGGCTGGTCCGCCGTCACCTCCATGGCCTCGGCCTGCACTCGCGCCCTGTCGCCGGGCCCGGAACCCGCGCGCAGGGAGTGGGAGGTCGGCGGGGAGGTGCGGCGCCTGCGGGCGGTGCAGGTGCGACTGTCGTCGGGGGTGGTAGTGGTGGTGGTGCCTTATAAGTGTTTGTTTTTAAGGGGGAAATTGGGAATGGGAAAAGCTGGGAAAGAAAGGCGAGGCAATCAGATTAAAAAAAAAATCTTTTAGGGGTAGTTTAACAAAAAGAAGGGGGGAAAACTTCCAAAAAAAAATATATATATATATAGTATGGAAGGATCGAGGCGACGAAATCGTAAAGGGGGTGAGGACGGTTTGAGTTCTGCCAGGCAGGCTCCTCTGCGCGGTGATGCCGCAGCGGCTCCGAGACCGCGCTTTCCTTCGGGTCACCTGCAGGGGAGAGAAGGGAGACCTGGATGAGCTCGCCTGTACTTTCGCACCTGAGTTTACGGAGTAGCGCGCGCACACGCGCCTCCCTTGGAACTCGAAAAACCCGGGACCCTCCCGGGGAGGGAAGGCGCTCCCCAGTGCATTGCAAGCAGCTGCTCCCGGGAACCCTAGGTGTGGGCGGTCACAATTCGGAGCACAAGTGCCTCCCACCGGGGCACCACCGGTCCCGGGACCTTCCAGCCTGCAAAGCTCTGCAGCAGAGGGTTTGCTTTAAAATTTGTCCAAAATCCTCACAAGTGGAGGGGGTAGAAAAAAAAATCAAACTTAAAAAAAAAGTCTCCTGTACCAACCTGTGCAGTGAGGAGCAGAGAAGAGGAGGAGGATCCGACCTGAGAGCAGAGGCTGTTCGGTCGGACGGCGTGACTCGCTCTGGCTCGCTCGCTCTCGGTCTCTCTCTTCTCTCTCTCCCTGGCTCAGGACTTTTTTTTTTTTTTTTTTTTTTTTACAGGGAATGCATTCTTTCTGAAAGTATCAAGACGGCGCCAGGCAGCTCAGTGTTCGCAGACAGCTGTGGCGCGACGCAACTTAAGGAGGTTCTAGTGTCATCCGCGCGGAGGGGAGGAGCCTGGCGCTGGCGAGGAGGGGACAGGATCCCCGCCACAAGGAAACTGCAACCCAAACCCGCGCCCGGCCTTCACCGCCCCCCGACCGCCCCCGCCCCTGCTCCCGCCCTCCAGTGACCGGAAAGGGGCGCCGCCGAGGGCGCGGAGGGTGGGCGAGGCCGGCCCGGGTTGGGGCCGAGGGGCGGGCAGGGGAGAACGCGCGCTCTGGCCCTTTAAATGTGGCTCCGGCTCCTGCCAATTCATTCCGGCTCGTAAGATTATTTCGTCCCGGAGAAACGCGGCTGGCCCATTCATAAAGTTAATTTCTACAGCAACCTTTTTGCTTAAGATTTTTTAATGGGCAAAAAAATTTTTTTTAAATTCAATCCAGGTTTAGGAGGAGAGTTTATTTATTTGGGGATATGTGCACGTCAGACTGAGGAGAAAAACATTTTAATGTCCGAGTACTTTGCAATAATCTGCCTCTCCAGCAAATTTCCTAAGGGATTGATGAGAATGTCCGTATTACTCGTGGTTGTTGTCAACGTGTTCCCCAGCCCTTGGCGTTAACAAGCCTCTCAAATGAGTGCGATTCAGCTTTTGTAGCTGTCCTTTCCAGACCTAATATTTGTGATCAGTGTTTGCTTTTGACTTGAGTGACAACAGTAATGGATGAAAAGGAGAGAGAGAAAGAGAAACTCTAACTCGTTCCCCTAGTACCGTCAGAATAGATCGAAAGAGAGTTCATGGAAAAGAAATAACTTGAGACTTCCCTCCAGCCACTGAAGCTTGCCCCATCCCACCTCACCCCGCCCGGAGCCCGACTTACTCCGGCTCCCGACGGTTCTCCCCCCGCCGAGAAAGCAAGACCCCCTGCACCGACCCTAGCCCGGGCCACCCGGGCGGGACACCAGCAGTCTTCAGGACAAACTGCGGAGTCCGTGTCCGGGGTGGAGGGAAGGGAGCTCGGCGCCGGGACGCTGCGGAGAGGGGGGCGGGGCAGGGCGGGGCCAGGGACGGGGCCAATCACCGAGCGCGGCCGCGGCCGGGCCGCGATTGGCGGGCTGCAGGGGTTCGAACCTCCTCGGCCTCCTGCGGTCCTTTGAGCCACTGCATCCCCTAGCGGTGTTGAAGTTCCTGCAGCCGCCAGGCCCTAAAACGCGGCCCGGGTGAGCCGGGGTCAGGCGAGAAAGGGAGACTCAAAGAGCCCTTCAGCTCACGCCAGGGAAATGGGTGCAAAGAGAGAGCGAGGGTCTTCCAGGCATTCCCACGGACAACGCCAAGAGCTTGGTTTGAGGTTTACTTGTTTTTAAAGATATAAAGAGCAAATTGAAGACGTTCCCTCTTCATCGCTCTAGCCCCATAAAATTCCCTACAAATTACAAAAGTCCGAAATAGAAGAGACCGTCCCTAGAAGTAAGCACAGAAGGATGTCTTCATTGCGGTCAAGGAGAAACGCCAATATTTAACTTAAACTTGCTGTGGGAAGTGTCTTGTTTTAAAAAGCAATCGGAAAGATCAGTAAAATTTATTTGGAAATAGTGGAGACGTATTTCCTCCCGATCTTGGATTTGGAGTTTCTCTTGAGTCCCCACCTTCTTAAATGTGATGTTGGTAGATATAGAACAGAAAGAAAATCTCCAAATTAAAAAATCCCCCCCCACCTCACCACCCCCATTTCTCCTGAGCCCAGGGAGTCTCTGGTTTATTAGAGCGGCCCAGTTAAGGGAACATCGATTTTCCGTCCGCTCTTTGACCACTCTTCTCTCTAGGGCCAGCCAAGCTGCCAGCAAACATCTCCTCCTGCTCACGGCGCTTTCCAAACCTTTTAATTATTTAATTTCTGTCTAACATTCACCGGAAACCATTCCATAAACAAGGAGAGACAAACGCGCACGCGATTTTTTTGCTAAATGCCCCAAGATTAAGATTAAGGATGGAAGCAGAAAGAAAAATGAAAAGTACTTGGCCCATTAGTCCGGTAGATAGGCGAGCCTGACCCTAGTTCACCGCCACGCGGAAAGACGCAGGCGTGGCTCTTTGGTCCTCGGTGCCCAGGCCTGCGTGCCAGGGGAAAGGCGACTCGGGGGCTGTCATGGGAAGAGAAAAGCTGCTGACTCCAGGCCTTGGAAATGTTAAGGTCTGAGGCGACGAACGATTTGAAAAGACAAAAAGAAAACGTTTTGTGAGGAGGCCTTCCGGTGTATGGGGAACTTTGGCAGTGGGGAGAAGGGAGGTGTTCGTTTTAATTAAATCACCAGCACCGAGGCAGGCTGCACTGGATGGAAAAGGACACCATTACCAGCAGCAGCAGCGCGCGCGCACACACACACACCCCTTGGAAAAATAAAAGCTCCTGTTGAAGGCCCCTCTGGGTCTGGGTGGTTTGGAACTGGCAGAGAGGGGTGGGGGGCCCTGGGGTTGGATGCCCGGTGTAATGGAGCCAGCCTGTAGGGGGTATTTCACATTTAATTCCCAACCGGTCCGCCCCTGTTCCCGGACTGACAGTGGGTAATTGGGAAAGAGGACGTTGCTCTTTTGATGGCCCGCGCCGGCCAGTCTCGCCGACGCCACAGTGGGTTTGACGTCACGGGCCCAGCCCCAGAGCCCGGAGCACAGAGCAGGGGGGAGAGAAAGGAGGGGAAGGGGATACCAGGGAGCCAGAGCCGGGGTCGGCCCCGGGACCGACAGGGAAGGAAGGGGGGAAGGGAGAAAGGCCGAGAAAGGCTGCAACGCGTAGCCTGAGGCGGAGAGCCTGGCTGCGGGGGACTGGGCCAGGCCCGGCGCCGGCCTGACCCGCCTAGCTGGCAATGCAGGCCCGGCTTCCTCCTCCCAGGACGTGCAGGCGGCCGGGGGAGGGGAGTGGAGGGGCCGGGGCTGGGGAAAAGGTGGTCCTGATCCTCCCTCCACGTAGCCCACAGGCACGAGCCCGGACTCCTGCGGAGATGCTGGGCGCCCTCCTGCAGAACTGTCGCCCCCTCCTCCCCAGGCCCCCGGCTCCGGCCTGCTCGAGCGAGTCTCCCTCCTCCGGGGAGCAGCCGGCCGAGCTCGGGTGGAGGAAAGCAGGAGACCGAGGAGGATGCTGCCGCCGCCGCCGCTGTCGCCTCTGCAGGGCCATGGGCTCCTGTAGGGCGCGAGGCCTCCCTCACCAGGGTAAGGGGCTGGCGAAAGGCATGGCTGCCTGGGAGCCTGGGGACCAGCATATCTGGCCGAGCAGCCGGCGGCGCAACTAACGGCTCCCGAGGAGCCGGGTTTGGGGCTGTCCGTGGGGCGGTGGGAGCCAGTTTGGCCTGTCTTGCTCGCAGGCCTCAAGGCTGCTGCTTTAGGCGTCAAGTTGTGCCCTCTTGGGGAAAGGGTAAGCCATGGGCTCTCACTTTCTCTTCTCCTCAGTTGGGGTAAGCGGGGTCCCCCACACCCATATCCACACCCACAAACACATACCCACGTGCTCGTCCCTCCCACTGCCCTCCAGGGGACGCAGAAACCCTGCCCGGGTGGAAGCGAGGGGGTCCCAGTCCCGCCTGGGATCCTGAACCCGTGACACCGAGGAAAGCAGCCGGGCCTGGGAAGCAGAGATCCACACTGCCGGCGTCACCCACCCGATCCTGGTGACCCGAGCGCCCAGGCGAGCTCCGCGGGGCCAAGGTACTGGGGGAAGCGGCCCCCCGGCGCCCGCGCGCTGCCCGCGGAGGGTCACCAGGCAAGCCGTGCCTGGGGGGCGCAGTCCCCAAGTTCCTAATCCCGAGCAGGAGGGTAGGGGAGTGAAGGGGGCGGCAAGCGCACCCCGGGTCGCCGGGGGCGGTCATCTGAGCGTGTTGGTTTTAGGACTTTGCAAGTGGAGCGCGCGAGAAACTGTCGGATTTCCAGCGAGGCGGCAATATTTGCAGGCTGGAGAAAACGGCGGAGCTGGGCCGCGCCGCCACGTCCCTCCCCCCGGAGCCCCGGCGCCGGCCTGGGCGGACCCGACTGCGCCGTTAGCGGCCGAAGGGAACCGGGGAAACTGCGGGCTGGTGGCGGGGGGCGCCAAAGGCCGGAACTGGACGCCCGCACAGAGGTCCGGGCGCGCTGGGCTGGGGGAGGAGAAGCCCCTTCCTTCCCAACCCCATCAATCTGCCTTTGGCTGCGATCGGTCAATAAAAACGGTGTGAACTGTCCGCTGCCGCTGGGTGTCTGGGGAGGGAGCGGAGGCCAGAGGGGCCGAGGCCAGCGCACCGCACTAGCCCGCCTCCCAGCCTGGCGGCCTGGAGCCAAGCGCGGCCCGGCGGGGCCTTTAATTGGGTGACTCTGCTTTAATAGTGGCCATTGTTGGAGCAATTAGCGAGAGACAATAGCCGCGGAGAGGCGTTTAATTCGACTCGGTGCTCGGGGTGAGGGCGGGCGGCGGGGCTGGCCTGGGTGCGGAGGTCCTTTTAGGGGCCGGCTCCCGGCCTTGCACGATTTTTCTTCCGCGTGGGGACGGGTGCCAAAATGCGGCAACTGAGGCAAGTTGACAGCCGGGCCAGGGCGAGGAAAGCCGTCCTGGACTCGCTGGCACCGCCACGCGGGTCCCCACCGCTGCGCGCGAGAGAAGCCAGGAATCCGGCTTCGGCTCTCCTGAGCCCCGGGTCCCCCTCCTTGGCGACCCGCATCCGCATCTCGCCCCACATTGCAGAAGGGGGCAAAAGGAGAGAAGCGCGGGTCCGGTGCGCCCACACCTCCCTCTCCTCCCGGGCCGGCCTCCCGACCCCCTCCTCCGTCGCAGCTCCCGGATTAGGTTACCGTGGCGGGGCCAGGATTTTTACTGGATATGAGAGTAGCACAGGTAAAGCTGTAAACAGCTCGCCGGCTGCCGGGCGCGAGGGTTACGCCGGGGACACGGCCCAAGGCGCCACCGCCGGGTCCGGCCTGCGCTGGCGAAACGGCGCGGGAGGCCGCTGGGGCGCGGCGCCGGCCCGCGCAGGTTAAACACGGATCTCTTCTCCGCGGTTCCTCCCGGGCCCCTCTTCTCTTCCCCAGAAGAGCTGGGAAAGCAGAGTGGTGAAGCGAAATTAAAAGGGGACGAAAGCAGCGACCAGGGGTGTCTTTCAAAATAGAACACAGTGAGGAACTTGGAGGAACGCAGAGGGAAGGG
>PVKY010009437.1:0-13309 GCA_004027775.1 Bradypus variegatus
TAGGTTAATATTAATTTATACTTCTTGTTTTTCATTAGTCTCTGCCATAACCATGTCATTTTTGCAGTGTTTCTAAATCACTAGTGAGTGGTAAAAACAAATACAGCCGTCGTGATTTAATCAGAGACTTCACTGTTGAAATGCCAGCCAAAGCACACACATTTAGAATAGAAAACGGATAACAAAAAACACTTACAGGCTCATTAATAAGAAGGCAATTAGGTCTTCTGGGAAAATTCATTTTCTAAAAGAATGCTAAAGCAAGCTATAAAACGCAAGTAAAATTGTGTTTTGACATGAATAGTGTACACTGTCTATTACATCATAATTTTTCTCTTGAGAAAACTGACAAGAATCTGTTCTTAAATCTAAGCACAAAAGATAGTAAAAAGAACACTAGTGATATTTAATACATTCTACCTACTAACTCCCATTCATTAAATTTGACTGTCCTATAAATGAGCTCCTTATTACAAAGATCCTTAAATTACACTTAGAAGAAAAAGAGAATTATAAAGCAAGAAATGCCGCTAGTAATGTCAGAGGGAATACTATTTTCTTTATCAACATAATATTAGGCTAAGTAAAAATGATTTGCATATCATGCTTGGTTCCTTAGACAGGATGTTTACTTTTAAATGTTCTTACACAACAACATTTATAATGAACACTATTTAGACTAATTTGTATCCCTATTATGAAAATATTTCTTTCAAAAGTATCCAAGTGTTTCTTTAAAAAAAATAAATAACTGTATCGCATTGTTCTTTTAATGTGTCTGGGCTGTTAAATACTGAAAATAAACATATTTCCAGGGAAATTTGTTCCATGCTATAATTCTACTTTCACAATTCTCTCACAATTCTGCAGTAAAGTACATGGGGCAAATCTTTCCACCAGCACTCTTTGTCCTAGAGCAGTGTTTGTTAAAATTAAATGGTTCAAGCAAATCACCTGGGGTTATTATTAAAATGCAGATTGATTCCATAGGTCTGTGGGGTAGGACCTGACAGACGGCCATTTCCAGCAAGTTCCCAGGTGATGCTGACGCTGCTGGTCCGTGGTTCACAATTTAAGTAGCAAATTCATACCGGCACCAAGCAATTGGGGAATGTAATGACCACGGAGCAAATCTGCTATTAACCCCTGGGTGGGCAGTAAGGACCCTTGAAAGGCTTCTCTCTTAAAAATGCCGAATGATCTAGGACAAATCACATCTCTAAGACGAATCGTGTCAAGGAGATTTGGCCATTCTGTCACTTAAGCAACTGCTCAGTCACCCCCATGGCCCAACAAAGATTCGGAGAATTTCTGTGGCTGGACAGCAGCTGCCTCGGGCAGGGTTAGGGGAACTGGCCTATTTGCAGCTAGTTAAGCAGTAGGTTGTATTGGGAAGTTCTGTAAAAATAGACCCCAATCTAGAGGAAGACTTGTTTTCTCAATAAAAGTATGGTATCATATAGTAAAAGAAAATGCAGTATATACACATATTTCATTTATTTTCCATCTCACCTTCTCCATCCATGAAACAGAGGAAATAATTATTCATTTTCAATAGTCTTTCCCAAGAACATATGAGAGGGGTTTGATCACATCACTAGCTACCATTCTTTCTAATCTTAATACCTTGGATTTAGTCCAGTTACTGTACCAATACATATATACACATATCTGTATACCTATGTACGTACATATACATGCTTTCTCTACATCAAGCCAACTGGGCCTAATAATAGTAACAATTGGAATTAACCAACCCAATCTGGCATTTCTACATATCTGCACCCACGCATTTTTCAAAGCAACACTATTTTTATGCTCCGGCTCTATCATCCATAGTTTAAACAATGAACAAGATATCCGAAAAATAGGCGGACTATTCAAAGCCCTCCCATTTACCACAACCTCACTTATCATCGGAAGCCTGACACTGACCAGCATTCCATTCCTCACTGGCTTCTACTCCAAAGACTAATCATCGAAACAGCAAGCACATCATACACCAACGCCTGGGCCCCCTCCTAATCACCCTAATTGCCACCTCCCTTACGGCCATATACAGCACACGCATTATCCTCTTCGTCCTGCTAAACCAGCCACGCTTCCAAACCCTAGTCCCAATCAACGAAAATAACCCCTCCAACAAAATGCAAACAATAACTCAACCAGACAGTATTTTATTTGGATTTTTTTTTCCCACCTGAGCTCCTAAAATGACACCTGTAGAAGAATTCAGCACGGTCTGGTTCATTTTTAATAATAGAGCTCTAAAATTAGATGTAGTGGAAACATGGATTATTGCATTCAGGACAATACAATTTGCTTCTACAACAATTGTAAGTGACCAAATATGTTAGTTACTTGTGGTTTTCATGAATTATCAACATGTGGGAAAATGGCAAAGTACCACAATAGGCTGATGGTGATCCTTACATTCCAGGCCCACTGTTTTTCCAGAATCTCAGCAATCTGAAAAACCTCAGATGGTTTTTATTATTAAAATATTAACTACAAATCAAAATAATTCCCTTAATTCTGGTCAAGAATACAAAAGGAAAATAAACATACCTTCCACAACATCATCTTCATGGAACTAATAAAATCTTTTGTGTTTCTTTAGGTTTTATGTTGCTTTAAGAATATATGTCATAAAACACATCTCCACTAAGATGCATGTGAAGTTTCTGTAATATCAACCTCTAGAGTTCACAAAAATGTCAAATATTTGAACACTGAAAATTTTTTTAAAGTTTTCCAACCGTATGTAAGTTATCTCAGTTATCTAAAAATAATTAGGTACTGTAGCACTAAAATTTTCAGCCTGATTTACAAAAAGGAACTTAAAGGCTCATCCATTTGGAGGTATATAAGCACAAACAAACATTTGGTGACATTATTTAATGGATATGAAAATCTGTGGGGTTTTTTTTTTGCTTTTAATTAAAAAGAAAATTAGTCTGACTGATGTCTTCTCCACTTGTTTTGTTGTCAAATACCATTCTAAGAATATAATAAATTGATAGAGTACCATTATTCAGTAACTCTGACAAACAGCGTGAGTTTTGATGAAAAACAAATCATGTTCAAAAGCAATTACAACCTTTTTTTAGGCAAAGAGTAATGCCATTTGATAAAGAAAACAGACAAGACATGATCAAAGGGTAAAGTCTGGGAAGAATACAGAGGGAAATTTTTACATCCACAGAATAAGAAATGGATGTGTTTGGACAAAGGCAAAGGCTGATACCAATAAACAAGTCAAAATCGGATTTTTTTTCCTCTTCAGAAAATTAAGTAAAAGATCAAACACACACACACACACCAGAATTCAAGTGTTTTGTTTTGTCTTTTAGAACAATCTGTAAACTCTCTTGATGTTTCCTGCTCTAAATCTTCCAGCATTTCTGCCCCTGCTCTCCCTGAAGAGAAAGTAGGGGAAATGGGAACAGCGTGAAGAGGGTTTTCCATGCCTCTGGCCAGCAGCTCCATATTTAACAAGATTTACACCATGCATCTCCAATACAACCTGAAGCAGGCCTAGGTCGCTGGTCCTCGAGAGTCTTACTAAGCAACAGCACAGTTTCTCTGGATGGGATCATCTCATATGAATTAAATATATGTTGAAAGGCCATAAAAAAACATGTTAAAACCATCATTGTCAGAAAGATGAGATTTGGTGGGAGGACTGGCATTAGCACTGGGTACAAGTTGCATCACATTTTCTTTTTTTAAGAACGTGTCCTGCACCAAAAGATATTTGGTGAAAGGAAAAAGGCTGTCACTTTGTGTACATGTGTACAAGGCTTTGTTGTTGTTAGAGACGAGTAGGAGGGAGTGTGGGAGAGGGGTGGGGTGGCAAGAGGGTTGATTTATTTTTCAAATTTACATTTATGAACACAAAGAGAAAAGCTGTCAGCAGCACAAACGCCAAAGCCCAAATATCAGCCAGACCTGCCTCTTCCCGTCTGGGTAGGCCAGACATAAGACGACATCTCACAAGCCAGGAAAATAAACAGAGTCACAAGTAAGGGGACTAGGGAGAGAAAAACCAATTCTGGGAAATCTCCAGTTACATAACATTACTGGTGATTAGAAGTTTGGGGTTTTAATGAATCAAGGAACTGAGGGATACTGGCCAATCAAAACCAGAAAACTAAAAGGCAAACCCTAAAGCAAGCTGCTGTCAATGTATCCTCCTCATAGGAAATAAGTATAAGAGAAATTAATGTAGCACACAGAGGCAGCAAGGCAGCCACGTGTAAAGTGGCACTAGTTAGATGAGCTCCAAGGACCTAAAGGATCCCAGTGAGTGCACAATTACAGTGTGACATGCCAGGAACTCGAACCAAGACAGGAGGATTTTGAGCTGCATTTCAAGGCTCACATCACACTAAAGAGACAATAGTCCCTCTCTAGGTCACTGACAAGACTGCATCTAAAAAACTGCACATTTTTCTCTACACTGAGATGAAAAAGCTGAACAACAGTTGAACAAACAGCCCAAGAAATTGACTACAAACATATTGCTTTTCTAGTTAAAATATTGGGAATGTTCACAGGGACCCTCTCACTGCTTTTATTTCATGCATCTTCAATACCACCTGGAGCATACCTAGGTCATGATTCACACAAGATAAGTAACTTAAAAAATAAAGAGGATAGCTCCCCACACTGTACTGATAAAATTACAATCTGGCCAATTCAGGGCGCTTATATTTAATAATGATTAAAACGAATGTGTGACCAAGTGGAAAAATAAAACAAACAAAAAAGCCAACCTGAATGGCCTGTACTCACCAGGGAGGGTGCAGTAAAGAGCTAAAGCTAAGGCACTTCAGCTACCTTCAAGTCGAATGATTACACCCCAGAGAGCTGCATAAAACTGTACAGTTTACAGGGCCTGTTCTCATAAATTCCTTCATTTGATCCTCATAATGACCATGTGGAAAGGCTGGGACAGATATTATTATCTCTGCTTTACAGATGGGAAAGCTGAATTTCCTAGTCCCTTCATTGGTGACTGGTTTTGTCAGTCATCTGGATCCTAGTGCAGAAAACTTTCTAACACTATGATACTTCCCAGCTATGCTAAATAGCAAGAAAGGATAGCCACAAAATCCACTGAATAAACTTTAGCACATCTTTGTGTTTCTGTGTGTCAGTGTCCCTAGATATAACATGTGTCATTTTAAGTGGGAGATTCAACTGAAAGAATATAAATATAAGTTGAGATTTATCGAAAGTTCTGGCTTAAAAGAAGCTCATGCAACCTTTTCATATTTTAACTCCAAAAGCTAAGGGAAAAAAAGCAGAATGATGAAAATACTCTTAAATTTATGTTTCAAATAACACAGGATAGCATAGGACATCTCAAAAATCCAATAATCCTGTCTTTCAAAATTCGCTTCTGAAGCATACCACATAAGGAATCGCATGACGATTTTTGAAAGTGGTAAACTGAACTAATTGGGTGTGACTTACAAGACACATTTCATGGGATATTTCTAAATTCTGTACATATATTTGTTTTAGATTTTCAAAGCATGTTTATTTAAATTTCTCAGTAGAACTGAAAGCTCATCATCTAAAGAACAATTTAAGAAAAACAGCAACAAGGAATACACCTCTAGTCTCTAAATCTATGTCTTTTCAACAAGTCTGATTGCCATAGGATTTGGAAACAGAATATCAAACAATTTACCACAGCCAACAAAAGAGAAATGGTTACAAAGCAAACTTTTAATTTATGGAGAAGGGCAGATCATCAATCTGACTTTAAAACTCGGGTAGTAAAAGGCATTCCGTACTGGGTATATATGTAAACCCTGAATGGCAAAATCTGAGACACAGTCCAGTGAGAATTGCATTTATTAGGACTACCCATTTTTTTAATTAAATATAACATAAAGTCTACTGTTAGGCTTTTGTCACTAAAGAAAAGTCAGGCATATTTCGTTAATTACTTAGAACTGGAGGTCTAACAACACAATTGTTCATTAGAGATATCTGAACTCCAGGGTTCAGAAAAGCTCATCTGCACATTCTACTGGAGGAAATCTAATATTTACTTGTTGATTAAAGAATAAATAACATTTGAAAAGAAAAAAAGAAGAGTTTCTTTCCTGCTGAAAATACATCCATTAGCTGTTGAAGCTAATAGTTGCAACTCTCGAATACATCTAAGTTTAATCATGCAACTGGTCGAGTACAAACTTTAATTAAATTACAAAAGCAAAGGCTCTCTGTGCAGAGGCAAACACTGCAGAAATCAATATTCACTCCAACCCGCCTGCATGTAATGACTTATATCAAGCACGGTTCCAACACTATTATTATATGTCAGAAACGCAGGCAGTAATGCTCAATCCGGAGGGAATTAAATTAAGCCCTCGGGTCATTCATTGCATATAGCAGTTGCCATCTGCATACATCACCTAAATACATAGCCTTTGCTCGGCACCCTGCATTTCATAATCACTGCCTGAAAGCACAACACACGCGGCCACCTGAATCTGTTACCTAACTCCTTTTACAGCGTTCCGAAGGGGACGGGAGGTGCGGGTTGGCGGGCGGAAGGAAAAGAAACTGTTGGTCTAAAACAACGATTTGGGTTTATTTGCAGGAAACCCGGTCGCCACAACAACGAGGAAAATTGGCAAGTACAAAGTTAAGTTCCTTCTCCACAGCCTCAGCCAGGAGCGCGACGGTCGCTTTCCCGGTCTTCATCCGCCCTCCGCCACTTCTGCGCCTCCACCTGCACTGCGAACCCAGGCAGCAGATGTGCTCAGCCACCCCGGAGCTGGGTGAGTTGCCAGAAAAGTTGTCAGGACCAGCGGGAGGCAGACAAGCACCGGGAGCCCGCTCCCCAGCGTCCACCTGGGGAAACTTCAGAGCCCCCAGAGGAGAGAACGAAAGAAGCAACCAGCCTAGGGAAGGATAACAAAGCTGGAAGGGAACACAGGACCGACCGGGAGAGATGCGGTTCGCGGGGCTTTAACTTGAACCCAAAGGGCTCCTACGCGAGACCACACCACATCCCTTCTTTGGGGTTCTCCAGGCGGGCAGCAGTCGTTTGCAGCCCCCAGGCCGGCTCCGGGAGTCCCGGGCCACTTCGCGGTGGCTTTGCCCGGTGAGCGGGCTTCCACTCCCGGGTCAAGCTTTCCCGACCCCGCGCCCAGACCTCGCGGTCCGAGACGCCTTGGAGTGGTTCCTTCGAATCACATTTCCAGATACCGTACAGGCTCCGCCACGCACACACACGGAACACGCTCCAGGCAAAGCCATAACCCACGGGCAAGTCCAGGAGCAACCCAGCGTCGGAGGAGAAGAGGCTGGGGGAGGGATGGGGAAGTAGACAATAGTCAGAGGAGATGACTCCTGGGACAAAATCCGAGGTCAGTCCCTGCGAGTGTCCACATTTCTGACAATGGCTTCCCGAGTAATTTTTTGAACACTCTAGTGGGAACCAGCAGCAATCCCGCACCACGAACAAGAGAGTAGCCGTCCCCAGAGTCCCAAGTACTTTTTCTTTCTCTCTTCCCCACAAACCCAGAGCCAGCTGCGCTGGGCTCCGTGGCCACCAGTTTCCCGGGAAAAGCACGGTCTCCACTCGCTGGCATGCTGCGCTGCCAGCCCGCGCCCCCGGCGAGCCTCACCGAGGAACAATGGGTCGCGGAGCTGAAAGTTACCTGCGCCAAGTGGCGCTCAGCCCGGTGCTCCGGGTCCCACCTGGAGCAAACTCGGAGAACAGCTCTCCCTCTACCCTGTACCCCCGGGCCGCAGAAGCTTTCCCCAAATCTCTACCCCCGGCCGTGCACGGAGCCGGCTTCACCCCTCGCGATCCCCGAGCCGGGACATTTGCCGGGGTCCCGGACGCGCCCCCACCGGCACCCACTCCCGGGCACTCACCTGCGGACAACTGGCCTTGGGCAGACCCCAGAAGAGGCCATGGGGAGAGGAGGCAAAGCGCCACAAAAGCAGGCAGCACCGCCGCCGCTGCATCCATGTCGAGTTTGGGAGAAGTTTCAAGCAGCTTTGCAAAGCGCAGCCGGGGGGGATCGCAGCAAAATCCACGAGTGGGGGTGGCGGCCGGGCCGCGCGGGCCGAGGGCGGGCAGGCGACAGGCGCCCGCGGCACTTTACCTTCCTTCGCTGATGCCAAACTACCTCGGGGGTGAGAGCGGGGCCTGCGTCGCCGGCCGGCCGCGGCTGCAGCTCTCCATGCTCGGTGGAAGCTGCTCGGGTTCGTCCGGAGTTACTTTGCTCAGGGAGGGACGGGGGCGGAGCCGGGGTGACGTCGCCCGGCGGGCTCGGGGCGCTTCGGAGGAATGCGGGCTCGGGCGCGCCGCCTCCTGCCGGAGAGATGCGCGCCAGCCGGACGCGCGCCCCGCGCCCCGCGCGCCCTCCGCCTTTGTTCGCCGCCGCCGCCCGCCGCCTTTGTTCGCAGCCCGTCGGCGCTCGCGGGATCGAGTGGGAGGCATCAGAAATCCGAGTTGGAGGAGAGGTAATTTGGTGATCGGTTTGGCCAGGCCACAGAAGACAAGCGCAGAATCCCCCGCCGCCCAGGGAGAGGCGGCCTGGGGCTGTTTCCCCACGGTCGGGATCCCACCCGAGCGGAGGAGGGTGGAAAGAGGGGGGCGTAGGTGCACCCTAAGGAGTCACCCAACCCCCATTGAAAACTTACTGTTCCTTCTTCATGAAATAGGGAGTCAGAACCCACCCCCACAGAAAACTCATTATTCCTTATTCATATAATAAATAGAACTTGAACCAAAATAAACGTTCGGTAACTTTCCAGTGTGAACAGCTGGCGTGTCTCCTTTCTGGTTTATTTGTCATTGGCCGAATATTTGAATTCATTCCCTGCTTCACTGAACTTTCTGAAACCTTCAGCCTTTTTCCACTCCTCCCTTCACCTAAGAACTGAATCAGGGCTTATTGTCCTTCCCTTTGAGATCGGTCTGTGGAGTTGGAAAGATTGACTTTTTTAAATATAAATATAATATACAATAGCTCTTTAAGCCCTAAGTATTTAACAAAAGGAATTTACACCAACAATGAAAACAGCAACGAATGAGTCATCTGCAAGGAGAATAATGCTATATTATGATGGAAAAGTATTTTACAGTTTGCTACCTGTTCCACAGCTTGAAGTGGTTTCACCATATGCCATCTTCACTTGCTTCTGTGATAAGACTATGTAGCACATACTTTATTCTTTTTTGTAAATTACCAAATAAAATAGGCATGTTCACAATTGAATAAACATTATAATAATTTTATTCAGGATTCTGATCTCATGTATACTATTCCTAGAACAAATATTTTCTTGATCGACAGCTGTCAGTTACTCAGACATCTTATCTTTACCCTTGGTGAATCAAGACTATGTGAATTCAATTTAATATAACATTGACATAATTTACCAAGCTACACAGTGTTCTTTTCTTCAAGTTAAATATATGCTATTCATGACCATGTTTATGACAGAACCTGAAAATAAACATACACGTGTGTATACGCACACACACAAATGCAAACTATATATATGTGTATATATATGTATATATATGTTTATATATATATAGTGTGTGTGTGTGTGTGTGTATAATTAAGAGGGAAGAGACTTTTTAAAAATTTGATAAGAATAACACTTGATTAAACTGAATTCAGTCTTATAGCTGGCTCATTAGCATACCAACTAGCCCTGAACTTGACAGTTCAGTTCAGCCTAGTTCAGTTCATTCTTCCTTAGGGTGCAATGTCGTTTTTGTTTTTTGTTTTGTTTTGTTTTTAATTCATTAACCTATATCTGTTAGCACATCATCACCATTTCTATTTCTTTGATTGAGGCACTTTCCTAGAACCCAGATAACAAAAACCTAAAGGGCATATATTTTCCATTTGCAGGATTTAGCAGAACTTTGTAAAATTTAGAAGCAATTTCCCCAAGGAAAACAACCTACCATCCATATACAAATTCTTCTGTTCTTCTGTTCCTTAAAAAAGATGAAGGAAGTATATGACTTGATAGATTTGTTTTATAAACGAAGAAAAAGCTAGTTTAAAGACAGGCATATAGAGCCAGTTGAAGTTCACCCAAGTGGTAATTTGCCCATTCCTGGGCTCAACAGATAAGAAGATTCATTTCACTTTTTTCTATCATGGAAGTGATAACAACAGACAATGTTTAGAGAGACTTACAATGTACTGGGCACTCTCTCGAGATATACAATGTCTCATAGTCTTATTGAACTCAGACGCCGATCCCATGACATTGGCACGATTATTATTGTCATTTGGCAAATGAAGTTACAAGGCTAGAGATTAAGTAATTTGCCTAATAGCACACATATGGATGAGAAGTGGTGAAGTCACAGCTGAAATCCAGAGTCTGACTCTGGAGTTTAGGCTATATAGCCTAGAGATAGAAGTGGACAAAAGGAGAAACAGAAGAGAAGGAAATTCTCAAAGAAGAATCAGCAAACAAGCAAAGATGTTCTCCCAATAAAAAAATCAAAGAAATGCAATAAAACTCTTGGACAAGTGAATCAATCCTTTCACCCTGAGTGATAGTAACAAACACTGGCTGGAGTGGACTGGAATCATTTGAGTAGCGACCATTTGTGTCTCTCACATAGCTAAGTGCCTGGTAAATATAAGGAACTTTCTAGGTTTCTGTTTGTCAGAAAGAATGAAGGAATAATTCAGTAGATCAATCAATTAATGGAAGTATAAATTTGGTATAACTTTTAGAAAAAATTGACAATGTGCATTAAAAATCACTAAAATGCTAAAATATGTGTAGTCTTTAGTCTCTATTCTAAGGAAAAATCCAAAATGTAGAAAGTGTTACATACAGAAATATATTTGACATTTACAAAAGGGAAAAGTGGAAATAATGTAAATGCCCAACATTAGGCAGATTCATGAATATTATTAGCTGGAAGGAATATCTCACAACCTCTAGAAATGAAAGTTATGAAAAGAGAGGAAGTTTCAACATGGAAAAATGCTTATGATAAAATGTTTGGCAAAAAATCAGAAGGCAAAATTATACATCCACTGTGACTTCAACCGAGAAAAACAGAAGACTGAATAAAAAACATAAGTCATAATATTAATAGAAGTAGATGTAGGATAATAATGGCTGCCCTTCTCTATTTTCCTAATTCATTTTTGGATATGGTTATATTTCTTTTAAAAGAGGGCAGATATGTATTCTGATTACAGATTTACCACATACTAACTCTGAGCACACATTTGGCAAAATGTGTTCCATAGAATCCCAGTTCAAAGGGATTTTAATAAGTGTTATTGGAAAATAAGATCTCAGAATCAAATAAGCTTGGAGAACTCTGGATTAAGCAAAGTAAACAGGTTTCTTTACTACAGAAACTTTCCCATATTTACCAATATGGTATTATGTACAGTAAGTCTTCGGAGGGAGGATAAAATTCACTGTGTCTCAAAGTTTGGGACCACAGAACCCTGTAATAGAAAAATAGCTCTCAGGATTAGGGTACTAGGGAACAGAATTTGGGAAGCACTGCCTTAAACAACATGTAAAACTTCTGGACCTCAATGCCCTTTTATAAAAGTGAGACTAATAATTTTTACCTCAGATTGTCAGAGGATTAAATGATATAAATCCATTTATTTACTCTATATGTTCTTATAGATATTTGGCTCCAGGTATTGATACTTAGCTACAGGTATTGATATGAAAGGGCTGGGATGAGAGTGGTTGCTACTTTGATGTGTTATTTTTCTTCTCTTGTTCCATTTAGGGATGAGGCACACAGACTTGTGCCAAGCAAAAACAAGATTTTATTTATCAATGACAGATCATGGGTGTACACATAGCATATATTTATATGCAATTAGATAATATTCTCAGCCCATTAATAATAACTAATTGCTTACATTATGCTTTCCCATTTGTGAAGTATATTCACCCATGTGATCTCAGATGCCATTCTGAATCCAGCTCTCCAGCACTGAGGTAGGCAAGGCACATACTATTACTACCTTCACTTAACGGATGAGACCCAAAGCTTAGAGGAATTAAAAGACTCGCCCAGGATTGTGCAACTGATTAACAGCAGACACGTAACTCTGACCTGGGCCTTCTGAGTCTGAATCTAATCCACCCACCCCCATCCCAATTCCTGTATATGTAATTCCCATCTCCAAATATTTTCATTTGAGTTATATGACACATCCTCAAGGCCACCTCATCAGGCAGGGCCTCTTGGGCTGGTAGGTGGAAATGAGTGTCTAGTTTCTCTTTGAAAGCAGAAGAGAGGGGGGAAAAAGTTACTTTCTTACTGTAAAAAATTCTTGCATGGATATGTGTGTTGTCAGCAGAGCCTCTGGGGAAGGGAGGGGCAGGGAATTTCTGACAATGAAACCTTTGAGCAGGGAAGGAACTTCCAGAAAAAAAAAAGTGTCTGTTATGCCCTTAAAAGCTGCCATTCTAGATCCTTGTCTGATGGGTGTTGGAGTCTTGGACTGTGGGGCAAAGTGCATTTGCTCCATGGGGTAGCACTGTGGCATGGCCAGTTACCACTCAAAATTTGATACCAGAGCATCCAGGAATGAGCAGAATGGTGATGGTCGCATGTCTGTATCTTTAAGGAAATTCTCTTCTCTATATGTTCTTAGGTAATTTGGAGTCAAACGGAAAGAAATGCACCATACTCAAAACCAGAGCTATTTTGTGAATCCCTTGAATACTTGAAAATGTCCCTAACTGTGGATTAGTTCAGAAACACTAGTCAAGAAAATGCAAGTTTTATCAAGGGAAGAAAAAAAAAAATGCAAGCAATTTGAGAGCTCAGTGTTGCCAATTTGGAAGAGCAATTTGCGTACAGCTGGATATAATTAACAAGCATGGGTCAGAAAAGGAAGCCAATCATAAAAGTGTGAATTGGATTGAGGTGGAGGGATGGGAGAGATAGTCACTTCCAGAGCTGGTTATTCTAACTGGGAGAGTCTCTCCCCAATTTCAAAAAGCCTAACCCAATGATTATGTTAATAAAGGTAGAACTCTGAGGGGAAAAAATGCTTAGTCTTTATGGCACACTAGCACGGGTTTGGTAACTTACCTTTTCTGTGACACTAAATGGTGCCTTTTCCACACTTTATACTAGTAAGTAATTTCCATGCCAAAAAAATAAAAAATAAATAAATATATATATATATATATACACACACACTTTGTTTTTCCTGGTTCATTTATAGGAGAAAATGTATAAAGGGCACTAGCTATACAACATCCAATTGAATCCTTTGTGAATTATTTGGTC
>PVKY010009438.1:0-13302 GCA_004027775.1 Bradypus variegatus
ACTGGTGATGTGGTGGCCCATGGCCACCATCTAGAGTCTGATAATAAGACAACAATTGTTTCTCAAATGGAAAAGAATTATGCGCAGAGTCACTAAGAAATCTTTGCATAGTGCTGGTTTGGGTGGAAAAGTCAGAGCTTGCGGGGAAATCTATGACGTCAAGCAGGTCTAGCCACACAAACGGCCACCAAGAAGGGGAAGTTCATTGGAAAGATCTTCTTCTATTTCATCTGTGTAGCCCTTACCTCTGATTCTGCAGCCACGTGTCTGGTGGGCCACTGTTCTCCCAAACTGCAGCCAGCTGTTGGCAAGAAGAGCAGGCTGTGGAGCAGGTGTTGGTGAGGACAGGCTGACACCTGCCATGGACCTTTGCAACTGTCCGTAATTACATTTAACTGTGAAGACTGTTGGGGGGTTGCTTTCCTTTGTCTCCCAACCTTTGTTGTTCGGCTCTAACCAAGGACCAGAGATGGAAGGTGATTCTGGAAAACCTAATTTCTAGCATCACCAAATTGACAATAAAGCATTTCAACTCAGCTTTTAAAATGACAAATTTCCCTCACAGCACCACGTTTACTGCATGTCAGAAGGGTTTGTAGGTACTGTTTTCATTATTCTTTTAAAATTCATGTTATGATTTCTTTTATGAACCAAATTTCATTTAGTGTTGTGCTTTTTAGTTTTCCAAATATATAGTAACAAAATATGTTTAAAAAAGTTTCTAATTTACAATTTTAGATCAAAGAACATGGGCCTTTTTTACCCACTCTTTCACTTTTTTTTGAGTTGCCTGGTATATGATTTTAATATTCTAAGTGAACTTGAGAATATGTTCTCATTAATGATTATATATGAAATTTTGTATTTGTCCATTGGGCTTAGCTTGCTAATTATGATATTCAAAACTTATGACTTTTGTTTTTGGTTTTGTTTTGTTAGCTTGTCCTATCAATGACTAGCTGGAGGTGTCAAATCTTCTATTTTCTTGGTAGATTAGTTTTCTTCTACTATAGTTATATACTTTTTACTTATCCATTTTGAGGATATTTTATTAGGTTGATACATATTTTAAAATTTTATGATTGCCTAGTGAATTGAGCATGTTATCATTTCATCTTTGTCCTTAAACTTTTTTTATTGAAAGTATATTAAAATAGCTCTTCTTTTAACTCTTTACATTCAACCTTCATTTCTTTTTGCTTAATTCTGTCTCTTATACATATCATAGAGCTGGTTTTTGTTTTATAATCTTGTCTGGGAATAAGTTCAATCAAACCACTCATTTTATTGTGATTATTGATATATTTTCACTTCTTTGTGCCATTTTACTTTTTTGATTTCCAATTCACTGGAATTTTTCTCTTTCTTTTCTTTTCCTTTTTGACCTGCTTTTTTTTTTTCTTGTTTACCACATTTTTTTTCCTCCTGTGATTTAGAATTTGTACACTGTGTTTTTATTTTTTGGTGGTGACTCTAGAAATTTTAACATAATAAAGATTTGCATGTGGTCAGAGTTGACACCTAGATCATGAAATTACTTTGGAAACCTTTATCTATGGTTTTCCTTCTCCTGTCTTACCTAATTTTATTAGTAAACATTTCAATAATGTATTTAAGCTCAGAAATGAAGCACTGCTATTGATTCAGATGGAAGTGTGTGTTTGGTTGTACCACTGTGTTTACTGTTATATTTGTTTACTTTCTATCTTTCATATCATACAGTTCTTATGGGATTATTTAATTTCTTACAAGTTCTTTTAGAGCATGCCGCTTGATGCAGAATTCCCACTTGTTTTTTAAAAATTATTTTCTATAAATGTTTGTATTTTTGCCATTGTTTAAAAAACAACTGTTCTTACTTGCTAACGCTGCCTTTTTTCAAAACACCAGAAATAGATTGGCTTTTATAAAGGGGTTTTACTTGGTTACAAAGTCACAGTCTTAAGGCCATAAAGTGTCCAAGGTAACACATCAGCAATCGGGTACCTTCCCTAGAGGATGGCCAGTGGTGTCCAGAAAACCTCCGCCAGCTGGGAAGGCACGTGGCTGGCGTCTGCTTGCTCCCAGGTTGTGCTTCAAAATGGCGTCCTCCAAAATATCAGCTTCAGCTTTCAACGGCCGTCCTCAATCTAAGCTGCCAACTTAATCAACACTACCATGTCTGCCCCCACAAGACTGCATTAAAGAACATGGCATTTGGGGGGCATAATGCATCCAAAGCAGCACACTGGGTACACAATATTGACTTGTATTTTTGGTCAATAAACTGTAATTTCTGTCTTGAACTGCTGAAAATTCAAATTCTGCATTGTACTAACTGTTGTTCTTTGTTGATGAGCCTTCCTTTCTCTTTGGCCACTTTCAGTTTCTTCATCTTATCGCTCATATTCTGCATTCTTACAATGGTGTATATATGTATGTATTTCTTTTTGTCTAATTGGCTTTCTGGAATTTTAGATAAAGGTTTTCATTATTACAGGAAAGTCCCTGTCTTTGCATAGTTTACTTCCTCAAGTCTCTTCATATTCTAGTTTGGGAACTCCAATTGGATGTATGTTATACTCTTATTATGTCCTCTGTGTCTTATCTTTTTTTATTCTTTTATCTCCTTATATTTCTTTGTTGTGTTATGCATAAATTCTTTGGTATATCTTTCAGCTCACTGATTTTCCTTTTAATGGTTTATACTTTTCTGTTTAACCCAACTGTTTTTATTTCCATGATTACATTTATCATTTTTACAAGTTCCATTTTCTGTGTATTAGGACTGATAGTTACTTGTCATATAATCATCCGGGAAATCATGTACTTCATTCCTTTAAACCTGTCATTTTCAACTATTCTGTATTCTCTGGCTGTCAATTTCAACATCTGCAGCTTGGGGAACTAATCCACTTGTGATTTGCTTCTTAATGCCTCTGCTTACTTTTTGGTAACTTGTTGTAAGGTATTTTTGGTTGTAAGTGAGGGAACTTTTCCTTAGGAATAGTTTTCCCTGCTTCCATAGCAGTCGGAATGTGCCCCTATCCAGGTCCACGTTGGCTCCCTTGTCCCCCGGATGCCGTTTGGTGGATCTGTGCACTGCTGGGCGCCTCAGTCTCGGGCACCTCCAGCCATCCCTGCTCCCGTGGGGGGAGGCTGGCACCTGCTTCTCCCAGCTGCTTGTCCCTGGCTCCCTGCCTTTGCAGCCTGGGCTTCCTGCCTCCCACTCCTCAGCTGTTTAGCTGCTTAGGGCTCAGCACTTGTTTCTTTATTTAGTGGGGAGGGGGCAGTTGGGACCTCTCCCGCCTCCAGTGAGACCAGCAGTGCTTCTGGCATGCTTTGTGTTTGGGGTCTTGTTGGAAAGGCTTTTAAGAGTGTGATACCAGATGTGAAACCTAAACTGTTTTCCCCGTAAGGCACATGAATTTCATGTCTTTATCCATACTCTTAAGATGTGCGTGGGAATACTGGCCTGTGTAGTAGGTTTTGAGAACAACTAAGTATGACCAAACCCTTGGCCATATTTTCAGTGTATGTGAAACTGATCACTTAGGCAATTACCAGCAGTGGCTGATACATCTTTCCAAGTGGTATAAACTGTTTCGTCTTTCACATGCCTACAATTTTTGTGCTTATTTCCTAGATATTTCTGTGTTTTGATTGGTCAGGTTTGGCAAGAGTTTGGACTTAGGAATGCTTTGAGAATTTTTCAGAATTTTTGTTTATTAGAATTTGTACTTACTCATTTCATGACTCATACCAAATTAGAATATAACCATGCTTGTGGGTAAAAATAAAAACATACATCTCTACACATACACGCATAGTCAGACAGATGTCATGGCTAAAGACTAATTTATTTCTTTCCCAATAAGAACTTCAAACTAATTTGTGGTGAAAGAGTAAATCATAATTTAGAATGTCGAATAGGTGTCATTCCAGCAATGAATATGCAGACTGGCCTGGGTGAGAAAGCCCAGCAATTTGAGGGAAAAGGAGATGAAGGTCATTGCGATAATGATTCTTCCATTTGTGTTGCACTTGTGATCTGTGAAAAACCAGCAGCCACACCAAGTCTGCATCGTGTTATCGGAGAAGAAACAGGCGTGGGGGTCTCAGTCGCTCACTGAGGCACGTGGTATAAGGGATGGGAATGGTTTTCTACCTTAAGTCTTTCAGATTTCAGAGTACTTCACCAAAAATATCTTTTTAATAGAAAAACATTATTTTACATTAGGTGACCATCTAAATGAAAGAATTGTTTAACCAAAACATGAAAAAAATTCATGTGATGCATGTTGCCACATGGAAAAGCTGCTAAGCTATGAAGGCATTGTCACTTAGTAAATAAAACTGATGGGTATTTAATAGGCCTAGCAATTAGACGCCCTCCGAAATTACCAGAAAGTGCATTGAACATGAAAGGATAAAGTGTTTGTAAAGGGCTACGGGAGCCCATTATCGTTACGGTAGAGGATGCTAGGCACAAAATTTCCCTGTTTAAAAGCATTGTAGTACATCTTACTCAGTTTGCACTAGATGGTAAATTATTTTTTTTCCACAAAATGGGGTGGGAGTGGGGGTGTTAGGCATCCATAAAAAATATTCAATTTTGATTGACAGTGCTTTTAAGCTGTTTTAGTTTGCTTATTTTAAGCAATTCCAGTTTATTTCATACTCTGCATTTGAGAAACTATCTCAGAAGAAATCAGCCCCAGCTCTGCCTTCGTGTCTTCATTTGTCTTCCTGTCCACTAGGAACTGTCTGGGGGAAGAGGGCGAGCTGGCTACTTCCAGGTCTGAGAGCATTCTCTTATTTCATTTACTTAGCCTTAAGAGAAACGCATGACACAAATAGCGAGGGTAGGAAGGAATGCAGTTTCTAATCATATACGTTCTTTAATGAGTGCTCCACTGTCTTTTCCTTGACATGCTTATAAAGGATGCTGTGTGGTGGAGAAGTCTATATTAAAACTCGCCTGGAGTTTGTGTTCCAAAGGCAAACGCAGGATAAACCGATGGCTGTTTTCTTTCTAGAAGAGGCTCTGTTCTTCAGTGGTCACAGGTTCTCGGTGGTTAGGGCAGGCTCATGAGCAGCAACTGACCGTTTCCAGCCCCTTGGCCTTTGGGGAATCTGGCTCACCCACCATGGCCGGTGTGTGTGCTCGTGGGAGCACAAGCTCCTCTCTGGGCTGCAGAACCCACCTGCTGATGGTCACTCATCCAGTAAACAAGAGTCCAGTGACAGCTGGATGGTTCTTCCTTGCCTTTGCTGATCCCTTCCTCCAAAGAACTATATTTAAGATTATAGGTTGTGCCTGAATTACTATAGACATATGTCATCTTTGACCCTGAAGGCTTGTTTTGTTCTTTGGGTTTTTAAAATAAATTAAAACAATTTTGTGGACCCTAAGAGTGCTGTGGGCCTCAGGTTCCTAAAGGGGAAATGACTGTGCATCCCAAACGAGGTCACTGCTCAGTGCAATCAGGACCCAATATTACTCTTAAACAAGGCAAGCTGGAAATGCCAATATTGAAATAAAAAAAAAAACACAAGTCTTATTATATACTATTCCAGCAAGCTCAGACATGCTGTCTTTCTCATGTTTACAGACAGATCTTCTAAAAAAAGAGCACAGAAAGAGTTCCTACAGGTAGTTCACTTTTTCCTTCTACTTTCTGGAAGGGCCACATCACACTCTTTCTGTTCCCTTAGTTACTAATTTTCACTTTATAGTTATGCATATTTTTGCACCTATTTTCAGGCTTTCTGGAGAAATAAGAACAAGTAAAGTCCATGAATGTTTCTCCCCTAGTGGGTAGGTGAAATCTTTGAAGACTTATACAAAGAAAAGAGCTTTCCTGGTTATTTCCTGGTTATTTTTCTGCCTACTGCTTGGTCAAGTGCATTTTTATAAGTTTAAAATAAACACCTGAGTTCTCCATCTGTGTAGCAACTGCAATCTCAAGTTTGGTGTTCCTGGAAGACACCTTCTCCTGTCCCCTGCGTGTTTCTCCATGGTGCCTGACAGCTGGGAAGTGCTTGCAACCTCATGCATAGGGTACCTTTTTGCCAGGATCCTAAAATGTCTCTGAGGGTAAAAACATCTGTGAATAAAAATAGAAATGTAAGGAGGGAATGAGATTGTTACCTTTTGTCCTTTTGTTTTCTGCCAGTTCTGGAAGCACATGTTCTTTTGGCCACTCACGGCCAGGCCCTACTTGGTTTGGTTCTCCTTCGGCTGCATAACGGGGAGTAGGGTGGGAGGTGGGGACGGAGTCCTGCTGGGTCACCAGGTCCTGCAGGTCGCCAGCCTCCCTGGGCTGCCTAGAGGCCTGGCCTTCACAGCTGGGCCACCCAGGGCCAGACTCTCTTCTCATGTCTCATCCACAGGCTTCTCACCATGGAGCTCACCCTAGCACCTCCCT
Source organism: Bradypus variegatus (assembly GCA_004027775.1). Taxonomy (NCBI): domain Eukaryota; kingdom Metazoa; phylum Chordata; class Mammalia; order Pilosa; family Bradypodidae; genus Bradypus; species Bradypus variegatus. The sequence goes on from PVKY010009438.1 coordinate 6,411, forward strand.
CGTGGAGTTTCAGGCATTAAACAGGATAATATGCAGCCATGATTAGGACAAAATGTGGTGTCCTGTTAGCACTTGCTCTTGTTGGGGTTGCACTGCCCCTTTCACAGGTGTCATTTGATGAGGGGAAAGATGGTGAGAAGGGGACATCCTGTCTGCCTCGTTTTCCCCTACATGATCTCCTGGCCTGGGCATGGCTGTTCTTTCTGCTCTGCAATCCCAGTGCCCAAGCATTAGTAGTTTGCTGCTTGGCACTCGCTCCAGTGTGAAGCTAGAGCTGCTAATGGCTGGAGAGGACCCTGTGGCCACCAGAAAGGCTGGAATTGGAAAGAGCAGCTCTGTAAGTCCAAGGTTTCACGATTACCTTTGTATGGTAATAATGTCTTTCTAAATTAAATTAATTTTTTTAAAAATTATGATATAAAATTTGCCATTTGAACAATTATTAAAGGTACAATTCAATGGCATTAATGACATTTATAATGTTGTGTTACCATCACCACCATCTACTGCCAAATCATGTTTATCACCCAAAACGGAAACTCTATACCCAATAGGCATTAACTCCTCTTTCTTCTCTCCCTCTACCTGCTGGTAACCTCTAATTTACTTTGTCTCTGTTGATTTGCTTATTCTAGATGATTTTTATCAATCACACAGTGTTTGTCCTTTTGTCATTCAGCATCATGTTCTCAGGTTTCATCCACGTTGTCACGTGTTAGAACCTCATTCCTTTTCATGGCTAAATAATAGTCCATTGTGTGGAGAGAGACCACATTTTGTTTATCCATTCATCTGTCGATGAACACTTGGGCGTTCCACTTTTTGGCTCTTTTTGGCTCAAGATGGATAAGAATCTGTTTGATTCTGTTTTCAATTCCTTTGGGTGATACCCAGGCATGGAATTGCCGGGGTTTAACTTTTGAGGAAGCACAAAAATGTTTCCCACAGTGGTGCAGCATTTTACATTCCCACAGGCAATGCGAGGGTCCCGGTTTCTCCACATTCTTGCATTTTCCACTTTTTTCCTACCAATTTTAATATTCTAAAGCTTCAAAGGAAGTTCTTTGGGTACAGGCCATGTGGGTTTCTGATAGAAAATCCTTTGAATGTTCAGTAACTAACCATGTTTGGGTGAGGATTAACAGTTTACCATCCCGTGTGTAACTGTTGGTATAGTGATTTTAGCATTATATGTTGCCAAAGCTAAAACTTAAACCTGTGCCTGCATAGTAAAAGAAAATAGTATGTCTATTACATTGTGCTGAAATTGTGTAAAATTGTAATAGTGACTTTTTTTGGGTGGCTAGAAAGAGATTAGATAGAGAATTCATGTCCAAAAATGCATTTTTAGAAAAAGCATTATTTAACAAGAAGCTAATAATAATAAATGCTATTGTGGTTTGATAATACTCCTGTTTGGCAAAATACCAGAAATGGATTGGCTTTTATAAAGGGGGTTTTATTTGGTTACAGAGTTACAGTCCTAAGGCCATAAAAATGTCCAAACTAAGCATCAACAATAGGGGACCTTCACTGAAGAACAGCCGATGGCTTCTGGAACACCTCTGTCAGCTGGGAAGGCACGTGGCTGGTGTCTTCTTCCTTTGCTCCCAGGTTGTGTTTCAGAATGGCTGTCTCTAAAATGTCTCTCTCAGTGGCAGCACCGAGTTCCTTCTGTCTGTGAGCTCCTGTAGGACTCCAGTAATTTAATTAAGACCCATGCTGAGTGGGTGGGGTCGAATCTCCATGGAAACAATCAAGAGGTCACACCCTAATCAAAAAGACTGATCAATCTGCCCCCAACAAGATTGGATTAAAGAGCATGGCTTTTTTTCTGGGGGACATGATGTATACAAACCAGCACAAATGCCCATTTTGTTTCTTGCTCCTGGAGCCCAAGAGAGGTGGGGGAAAGTCGAGGAGCAAAAGTCACACACTCTTCTAAGTATTTCTCATTCTCTCAACTTCTATACTAAGCACTTTCTGACCCTTTTCTGTAAACCTCTGATCCTTTAAAACATTAATTGCCATGCATTACAGTAAAAGTTCATTACTTTAGAAAGCGAGTAATTTTTCTTGCATTCGCTTTTCTTGCATTCTCTCTTGAGTAAAATCCATTTCTCCATTTATCAGGGAAAATTAAATCTGATCATATAACTTTTGCATAAGATAAATGCCCAATATTGGACTATTTATATAGAAACAGATGGTTATTTGATATGAAACTTAAGTCTTCCCAAGTTCAAACTGTTCAACTTTCGAAATAATTCTTGAAAATCCAGTATCATTTGACACTGATTAATGTTGACAGAATTTTAATAACACAAATCACTGGCATCAGAATGTCTTTCAATTGTTGACTTTTCAATATATTTTTTCTGTCCTTAGGAAGTTGACGACCATGTGGCATTTTTAATAACAGTTCCAACTGCCCTGGCAATTTTCTTTGCGATATTCATCCTCGTCTGCATCGAGTCTGTGTTTAAGAAGCTGCTTCGCCTTTTCTCTTTGGTAATATGGATATGTCTCGTGGCCATGGGGTACTTGTTCATGTGTTTCGGAGGCACCGTCTCTCCTTGGGACCAGGTAAGATGTTCACATATCCTTGTATTTCCTTTATGTGCCTTGATTTGGAACATATTTAATTCTATAAACTTGGCCCTGAACTGCAAGCAGGGGACCTCTGAGAATAAAGTCTTTTGAAATTGTCTTTGTTGTGTGCTATGGGTAAAGCCACTCAATGCTCCCTTGAGAGCTGAGGGAAGACTCTGTTTTAATGAGGAGCTGGTCTGGGTCTCACTCTGCCACTTGTAGATGGCCGAGTTTTGGTTTGCACCTCACAGCACCATTTTGGTAACTCAGCTCTTTTCCTATTCCTTAAGTGCATGTAGGATTTCTGTTATTCTAGAATTCCTCTGTGATTGGAGCCTTATCATGTGCCTCTAACTCTCCACCATGGGTTCTTGCCTTTGAGTTCTTTCTCAGTTATTGGACACTTGCAGACAGATGGACAGAGAGACTTCGCTGATGCTGACTGCATATCAGTATGCCTGCATCTTATCAGTATGGTTGCTTCATACTCTTGTTAGGAAACCCACATTCTTTAATTGTGAACCTGGTGAGGCTCTCAGCTTAGAAAATCACTACATCTGGGGTGATGTCATGTCATCAACAGAGTGTAGTCTGCCTGGGGTTTTCCTTCTATTGCTCTCCCACGTGGGTGGTTCTTCCCAGTGCGTCCCACTGGGTGGCTTCCTAGCCTGGTGCATTGCTTAGGGATAGGTCTGGCTGGGGAAATGGACACAAGAAGCTGTGGGGTCTGCAGTCATCCTGGGAGAGAGTGAATTGAGTGGCTGAGAGGGCCGTAGCGGGGTTGGCGAGGACATCAAGAACCAGAGGGCAGCAGAGGACCAGGGGTTAGACATGGGTACAGGAGAAGCCATGAAGGGGAGAAGAGAAGTGTTTTAAAGGCTAAGGAAAAACAGGGATTCAAGGTGTGAATGGACAATGGGTTCAAATACCATGGCAAGGAACCCAGTATTGTGCAGAAGCCAGAGATGGAAAGAGCCCTGGAGGAGCTCGAAGATGGGGTTCCCAGTGCAGGTTCTGTCAGGAAGCAGTCATATGACCTTGGACCTCAATTTCTTCTGTAAAGGGAGAGGGCTGGACTCACTTTGGTTCTAGAATGACAATGTGCTGTGGACAGATGAGTTGTGGCACCACCTTTCTGCTCCTGTGACTCCCTGCAGAAGCCTCCAGGGGTCAAGGAAGCCCACCTGCCTCAATTCCCATCCTTCTCCAACTCAAGCCCTTTTTCTCCCCGCCGTCACACCTGTCACTACTCTTCTTCACACACAGTGTGCCCCAGCGTGACCCGGCTGTTACCGTGGACTGGGTTTCGTGTCCCTTGCCTCCGTGTGGGTGCACACCTCAGAAGCCTGGGTTAGGTTGTGCATTTATTGCTCTGTGGTGCGTGTCCTGGTTGTCTCTCTTTCTCCTTACACCAGAACCACGTTACTTTAATAAGATAGCTATCTAAGGAGCATTGCTGCCCGGAAGGGCACGTACCCCCTACTTGTCGTTCTCTTTTTCTTTTGTACAGAAATTTTTTGATTTGACTTTACCTTATGAACTGTAGAATCAGTTTGTCATGTTCAGTGAGATTTCCAGTTGGTATCTGGATTGAAATTATAGAGAATGATCTAGAATTTCTGAAATTTTGCTTTGAAAAAGATTCAAAGTCTAGAAAATAATAAAAGGCTACTATATTGTGTTGAATTGCGTATCCCCCAATCCTCCACCCCACCCCAATCCCTATCTACTCAGGGCTTCAGAATGTGACCTTTTTGGGAAACAGGGTCTTTGCACATGTGATTAATAGAGTTAGGATGAGGTCACACTAGATTACACAGGGTCTTAAATGCAATGTGACTGGTGTCCTTATAAAAGAAGAGGGAAAAGTGAATACGGAAGGAAGATGGCTGAGCGAAGATGGAGGCAGCCATTGGAGTGATGTGGCCACAAGCTAAGGAGTGCCGGGGCCACCATGAGCTGGAGGAGGTGAGGAAGGAATCTTCCCGGCCAGCACTGGAAGGAGCGTGGCGATGCCAACACCCCTGTACTCTTGGCCTCCAGAATGTGAGAAAAAAAATTTCTTTTGTTTGAAGCCAGCCGGTTTGTCATAATTTATTAACAGCAGCCCTAAGAAACCAATACGGGCACTATTAAAAACATCCAGAGATTTGACCTATTTTTGTATTGAGTCTTCCCATCAAATATTATGGTGTGTCTTGCCAGGAGGTCTCATCTTTTATGTCATGCAGAGCTGTTTTTTCTTCTTCATAAAATCAGTAGAAATTTTCTTTAGACTTGTTCTTAGGTAGCTTACATTTTTTGTCAATTTGTTAATGAGATATTTTCTTATTGTTTTTAAATAGTAATTAACATAAGTAACTTAATAGGTCAATGTTGATACATAAGAATACTATATTTTATGTTAATCTATATCCAGCAATCTTGTTGAACTCTTATTAGTTCTGTTAGTTAATCTGAGTCTTAGTTTTTTTTTATGTGGACAGTATTATTGTATGCACACAATCAAACTTTTCTTTCTCCCTTTCTAATCCTTATTTCACTTTATTCTTTTGAATCATATTGTCTAATCCCATCAGCCAGGACCTCAATGTAGAGTTGAGTGATGGAGTGGCCATGGACATCCATGCCTGTTCCCAACTTAATGTATCAAAAATTTCAGCCAAATATCCTGTTTGCTTTTGTTGTTTTTATTTTTTTTTTTAAGTAGAACCTCTTCATCAGGATAAGGCCCTCTCCTGCCTGGAAATTTCCTCTTTCCCACGTTGTCTGGCTCCCTAACCTCCCTGTCTCCCTCTCAGAGCCGTCTTCCCACCCTCAGGCACCACCTCCGTTGACAGCATCTGTCCCTGCTCCAGTGCTCCGAAGCATGCGTGGTGCACCCCAACACCTCTAGTCCTGCTAGGCACCCTCTCTTTGTTTATTGACTCCCCTTCTAGAACACCCGCTCCTTCCTGGCAGGGATGTGACTATCCTTCCATTGTTGTGTCCTGAACAACCAATGGCAGGCACCTAATTCCTACCATGCAATGTTTTCATTAATGGGCATCTATATTTTCAATCTCCAGGGTTTTGTTGTTGTTGCTGTTGTTCTGTTTTTACCTATCTTTTGGTTTTATAACATGCATTTTTGTTTTATTGCTGCTATCATCCCCCTTTAAACATTTCTTTATGGATCTTAAAGTTAAGCCATAGCCCTTTCACTTCCAATGCCTTGATTAATGTCCCAGCTATTGAATTTTTGGCTGTATTTCTTGGTACTGTAGTTATCTCTGTGTGCTTTGACATTTTTCTTTCCAAACAGCCTTGCTTTGGATTTTTTTGTGTCTGTCCCTTGCACCCATTTATGATTGTCTTCCTCATGCTGCCAGGAGCCCAGGCCAGAACCAGGCTATGCAGGGCAGCTCATCCCTCACCCTGTGTTGATGTTGAAGTTCAGTGGCCTGGACGTGTTTCTGTAGCTCAGCTATGTCTGCTTTCTCTCCTCTCACTCTGGGCGAGATGCTCAGAAAAGGCCGTGGCTGACTCGGTGGTTGCAGCTGTTTCTGCCCACTGCTTCGTAGGTTGGCAGCTCCTGCAGGGCACCTGCCTCAACTGTGGGTCTCCTCACCTCCCTTGCCGGGAGAGGGCCACTTGGGGCCCCATCCCTCCTTGGGAGGCTGGAGTCTGCCCAACACTGCTGACCATCCTGGACCATTTAAGAGCAGTGGGGGTTTAAAATGAAATTATTCCACCCCATTAAGCAAATGTCATCTGGGGTCTTTCAGAGGCTAGTTCAAGACCATGAACCATCAAGAAGTGTGACAGTGGGTTCACTGTGCTTAAGAACGCTGGCTACTTTTAATGTCCTTCGGATTAGAATACTTCCCAGTTGATGATGATTAAATGAACAGTATTGTTGGAAGATGACTTGAGCGAAGATCACGATCATCACCGTCTCCTGCACGGTGTACATAACATCAAACAGGCAGCACCTGTGTCATCAGAGCTTTGTGCCAGGCCCTCTTCTGGTATCTTTTCACACATAATCTCACCGAATCCCCACATGTCTCCATGAGGCAGGCACCATCTTGTCAAGCCTTTGCAGATACAGAAATGAGGACAGAGAATGGTGAAGTTGTTCACTCAGGGCCAAACTGCCTGTGAGTGGCCTGGGATGTTTGAACTCAGAAATCCAACCCAAGAGGCCAGCTCCTACTCATTAGACCAGAGAACACATCTCCTAGAGGAACACTCCTTATTTCGGAAGAGTGGTCATTCTTCCACATATGGATATTGTTTCACTGAATCACACACTGTT
>PVKY010009439.1:0-13262 GCA_004027775.1 Bradypus variegatus
TCTTTCTTTTCTCCCTCTTTTTTCAGTATTTGCTAATTCAATGTTTGCAGTGACTTTACAGAACTTAGCTACTGTGAATAATGAGAATTGAATGTAAATAAAGTGAAATGATGTGATCCTGCAAAAGAAGACTCATAGTTTAAGCTGACAGTTCCAAAGTACACATCCAGTTGTAATAGCCTGGAAATTGAAATTGGTTTCAAGAGGGGGAGATATATATTTTACTCTTTTTTCTTTTTAACTATATTTTTATAGGTCTGTGTTTTAGTTTTGTAATGAAGAAAGATGTAATTTCTTCCCAAATCTACAATCTACAAATCCAATGCAATTCCCGTAAGAATCCCACCAGGATTTTTGTTTGTGTTTTTAAGAGGGAACTTGAAACTCATGTTCTAAACTTATCTTGAGTGAAAAAAATGTGAGAATAGCTGAGAAATTTTAGAAAACAAAGAATAACTTCCTTTGAAAATCATAATAATTAAAACACTGTGGTACTGGAATAGAAGTTGATAGAACATCAGAGCAAAACTGAGTTGGCAGTCCATTCTATGTATTTATTGGGATTTACTGTATGATATATGTGGGCTTCCTGTGCCCTGTTTTCTTTTGGATTACTTGTTAATATCTTATTGAATTTTCGGAGTTGAAATAATCTTTTCCACATGTTAATACTTTGTTGGTCCTCAATGTGCCATGTCTTTTCATTTGGTACAGTATCTTTAGTCATGTGGAAATCTAAAAATTTAATGGAGTTAAATGGATTAGTCACGAGTGGTAATCCAGCCTCAATTTGTATGCCTCCAGTGACCAGGTTCTTCGTATTTTTTATTTCTGTTTAGGAAACCCTTTCCTATGCCAGTATTATTAAGATATTCTCCTAATTAAAAAAATTAATTTTTTATGAAATTGTGAAATATACCAAATGCATACAATGAAAGAAACGAATTGTTGTAAACTGGACACCTGTATAACCTCTATACCAGTTATGAAATAGAACACTAACAGCAACTTATAATCCCTCAGCATTCCTGTTCCCAATTTTAACTCCCTTTTCTTCTCCCTGTTTTAAACTATTATCTTGACAATTATGATATCCAATTCCAAGCTTTTCTTTATAGTTTTACCCCCGTCTCCTATGTTTTCTTTTAGAAGCTTTACCATTTTGTTGTTAATATTAAGGTTTTTAATCTATCTGGAATTATTTTTTTGTGTGTGATGTAAAGTAAAATCGAATTGTGTCTTTTTCCACATTGTTAGCTAATTGTCTCAGAACTGTTTATTTAGTAGTCCATTCTTTCCTCACAAATTTGTAATGTCACTTCTGTTCTGTACCAACTTCTATACCAAGTTTCTAGAGTCCTTTTTTTTTCCATTGTTCTTATTTACCTTTGCACTCATGCCACGCTGTTTTAATTTCTATAGCTTTTTACTAAGTCAGTATTTGGTGTGGCATCTCTTCTCTGGTTTTTCTTCAAAACTGTGTTGATTATTTTGGTTATCATTATTCCAAATTGATTTAAGACTGACTTGTCAAGTACTATGAACAATCCTGTTGAGATTTTGATTGGAATTTCATTGAGTATACAAATTAATTTAGAGAAAATTTCCATCCTTATATTATTGAATTTTTCCAACTATGAACATGTTATATTGCTCCATTTTTTTGGTTTTCCTTTATGTGCTTAAGGTAAGTTTTATAATTTTCCCCATAAAAGTCTTGTACATTTTTTGTTAGATTAAAGTCTAGGTTTAACATTATCATTATTCCTTATTGTTATCATTATTTGCTATTGAAAATGATATCTTTTCAGAAATTATATTTTAAGATCATTAAATGAGTTGTAAAGAAATGTTGATTTTTATGTGTAATTCCAGTCAGGTTGACGATTTATTTTTATTAATTGTAAAAAAATTGTCTTTAGATATTCTTGGATTTTAAAATTGCAGATGATCATATCATCTGTAATTATGCCATTTTTGATTTTTTGTTTTCAATCCTTATTCCTTTTATTTATCTTACTTGTCTTGTTCTGGAAGCTCCATTACCATGTTGAATAGAAATGGTCATAGTGGGCAAACTTGTCTTGTCTTTGGTTTTAAGTGATATTTTCTAAGATTTCACCTTTAACTATGATGTTTGCTGTATGTGGTTTTTTGGTAGACATTATTTGTCATCTTATTTTGCTAAGAGGTTTTAATATTTCACTGTTGAATATTATTTATACTTTTAGCTTCCTTTGGAAAGTTGAAAATAATGAAATTGTTGATGATGAAGAACATAACATTTTGATACTCAATAACTTTGTTTGATTGCAGGTGCTTATTGAGAGTGAGCAGATGAGAAAAGAAGCTGATGATTCAGGTCCACTCACTGAATTGGAACACTGGAAACGCATGTCAGCCAAATTCAATTATATTATTGAACAGATTAAAGGGACAAGTTGTAAAGCTGTCATAAATGTGCTAAATGTTGCCCACTCCAGACTGTTAAAGGTAAAAGGCTCTATACTTTAAACTTTGGTGTGCTTCAAAGCAAAAAACTAGAATGGAGTTTAAAATTACCCTTATTGAACTGCTTCTTGGCAAAATATACAGGAATCTTGCATTTAGAAGAGTCAAACTTTGAGTAAGGCTTTTTTCTATATAAAAACTATATCCAGAAGAGGAAAAGGAAGTATAGTAATGAAGATTTATTTCTCAGTACTTCACACTCTAATTTTGATAATACTACCATGGGGTGATTACAAGAAAAGTGATTTTGAATTTTTAAATTATTTTTGAAATTGTCATTCCAGACAAGTTCATTGAAGTGAATAACTTCACAGAAAGTCAAAAGTAAAAATGTTCTGTCATAATCTATCTCACCCCCTCTATTTCACCTCTCTTTCTAGAGTTCCTCTTTGTTCAGAATTTGGCTTTGTTCTTTTTAGATCCTTTCATTTTTCTTTATTCTTCCCTTAAAAATATAAATGTAGATATATTCATTTTTGCACACAAATATATTTTTTGGTAAAGAATTTAAGCATACAGATATAACACTACTCTCTTAATCAACCCCCCAACTTTTATCCATCAATAATGAGCAGGGAGCTAAAATCACAGATTTCTATTTGATGTTTCTTTCAGACTACTTCTGTGGCATTTAATACAAGTATTCTAAGTACATGTAAAATTGCACAGTTTTGTGTTTCTAATTTCTTCTTATTACATAAAGTGTGTCAAACCACAATATTTTTCAAGTTCCTTTTCCCACAATAGTATATCTTAGAGAGTTATGACTATCAGACCTAGCTGTGCTAGTTTTTAAAAATGTTAATATACTGGGTTTTATCTAATTATTTCCGTTTATAGACAGTCAAATTGTACCCTTTCTGTGTGTTCACAAACATTGCTGCAGTTAAAGTTTCTGTATACACACATGCAAATATTTCCCTAGGGTGGATACCCTTCAACTTTCTCAATATGTATTGTCTTTTTTTTTTTCCTTTTTGCCAATGTAACATATGGAAAATAGCTTGCTTTAGTTTAGTGTGGTTGTATATCTTTTATAATTTTATTGTCTATTTGCATTTCTTCTGTGAATTGTTTGTTTATATTATAATTTTTTCTATTTAAAAATGTTTAGATTTTTTTTGTTGTTTAGATTTTTATACTGATTTGTAGGAGTTCTTTATTTATTAGGGTTATTAGTCACTTGTTATGTATATGTTGGGAGAGGCACTCACCCTGGGTCTTGAGCATCTCTGCATGTTCTTGTTGGATATGACAAGAATGCAAGGTCTTGACCACTCTTTACCCATTTTCTAGAGTTTTGTTTGCAGTGAGCAGCCTTGTGGAATAAGGTAATGTCTCCCCGCAAAGAGCCAGCTTGCTCACCATTCACTAGAAAAGTGATGAACTCCCCAAACTTGCTGTTTCTCTCTGTCATTGCAGCCAATTGCATGTGCAGGCATCCTTCTTGGCCTACCTGCATTGTCCCTGTGGGATTTGGGGGTTATGGAGGAACCGATGAAACAGAGGGCCCATGCTCCTTGCTAGGCTGTGAGTTATGAAGTCCTTGTTTCTGACCCGGAGGCTCATGCCTTCTGCTAATATGCATGGAACAGTAAAAAACTAACTTATTAGCTTGTAAATAGGATAAAATCCCAGACCTTTTATAGACCCTGACTATATATTGTAAATTTTTTTCTTAATCTGTCATAAGTTTAAATTTACAGAAGAGTTGCAGAGATAGCATAGAGTTTCCATATGTTTTTCACACAGTTTCCCCTAAAGTTGATGTCTTATATTACCATAATACAGTGATCAAAAGTATGGAGTTAACACTGGCACAATACTATTAACTATACTGCAGACTTAATTCAGATTTCCTCAGTTTTTCCACTAATATTCTTTTTCTATTACAGGAGCCAATCCAGGATCCCACCTTACAGTTAATTTTCATGTTTCCTTAGTCTCCTCTAATCTGTGACAGTTCTTTAGTCTATTCTCGTCTATCATTACCTTGATACTTTTGAATAGTAATGATCAGTTATTTTGTAGAAAGTCCCTCTAGTTGGGTTTGTCTGATGGTTTCTCACAGTCAGATTGAGGTCTTGCATTTTGAGCAAGGATGTCTCAGAGATGACGTGCTTTTGTCATCATATGGGGGTACATGTTGATGTGTCTTCTTATTGGTGATTTAACCTTGATCATTTGGTTAAGGTGATGTCTGCCAGTTTTCTCCAATATAAAGTTACTATTTTTCCCCTTTTACTTAGTAAATATTTGGGGGCAGATACTTTAAAACTATGCAAATATCCTGCTTCTCCTTAAACTTTTACCCTTAAGCATACATTGGTGGATCTTGCCTGCAGAAATTATTACTGTGGTGTTCTAGTGGTTATTTTCTATTTGCCACATTCTTTCTGCATTTATTAATTAGAATTCTTCTGTAGGAAAGAATCATCCCTTCTCCCCCCTTTATAAAGTTATTTATCCAGTCATTTATTTATATAGGTATAGATTCAGGGACATTTATTTTATGCTTTGAGTTATAATCCAGTATTGCTCCTCAAATTGTTCTTATTACATAAACAGTGTCATACCACAATATTCTTCAACTTCCTTTTCCCCCAATACTATATCTTAGAGAGTTATGACTATCAGACCTAGCTGTGTGGTTGTATGACCATGTCTTGTATTATGATTAAAGGCACAGGGTGTGTTTATTTTTGAGTAAAAGACCTAGTGGTTGATGTGGTAACTGTCTTCAAATATTTGAAGCACTTCTGTGTGTTCTCAAGGGGTTCCATTAAGCAAAAGTACACCAAGTAAACGGAGCTTACAGGGAGACAAGTATTGTTTTAGTTCGCTAAAGCTGACAAAATGCAATACACCAGAAGTGGGTTGGCTTTTACAATGGGATTTATTAACTTACAAGTTTACAATTCTGAGGCTGTGAAAATGTCCCAGTCAAGGCATCAACAGAAGGATACCTGGACTCTGAAGACTGGCTGCCAGCATCCTCAGCTCTTCTATCACATGGTGTTCTGGTTTCCTAAAAGCTGACAAATGTAATATACTAGAAATGGATTGGCTTTTATAAAGGAGATGTATTAGGTTGCAAATTTACAGTTCTAAGGTTATAAAAATGTCCAAACTAAGGCATCAACAAGAGGATACCTTCACTGAAGAAAGGCCGATGGCATCTGAAACACATCTGTCAGCTGGGAAGGCATGTGGCTGGCATCTACTGGTCCTTTGCTCCCAGGTTGCATTGTTTTCAACTTCTGATTCCAGTGGCTTTCTCTGTAAGCATCTGTGTGTTCTCACTTAGCTTCTCCAGGGCCAACTCGGGGCTTCATCTCTTGGCTTAGCATCACCAAATGTCTTTCTGTCTGCATCTCCCAGTGTTAGGGACTGTGTCAGCTCTGAGCTCTCTCTCTGTCCCTGAGCACTCTTAAGGACTCCAGTAAACTAATTAAGACCCACCTTGAATGAGCAGGGTCACATCTCAATGGAAATAATCTAATCAAAATAATTGGGTGGGTCACATTTCCATGGAAACAACCTAATCAGAAGATCCCACCCACGATAGGTCTGCCCCCACAAGAATGGATTAAAAGAACATGGTCTTTTATAGGTACATAACAGATGCACACCAGCACACAGGGGAAGGCATATGGTGCAGCTGCTGGTCTCTCCCTTCTCTTCTGGGTTTAGTTGCTTCCAGCATCTGGCTTCAGTGGCTTCTTCTCTGAGCTTCTGTGTGTTTCTCTCTTTTAGCTTCTGTCTCTCTTAGCTTCTGTGTATCGTTTTCTTTAAGCTTCTCTATGTGTTTCTCTCTTTTATCCTCTTATTAAGGACTCCAGTAAGAGGATTAAAACCACCTGGGACACACTTCAACTGAATTATCCTAATCAAATGATCCCACACACAGTAGGTCTATACCCACAGGAATGGAATGATCTTTTCTGGGGTACTTATAGCTTCAAACCATCACAGATTTTTTCAAACCATTAACGCAAGGAAAGTATTGACTTCAGATTGAGTTCACTTTACTGATAGGAATATTTTGGAATAATGTTCTGCTTTAATAACTTGACCTATTCTTGAAGACCCAGAGTAATGTAATATGTCATAAATAACCAACCTGGAGAAGTCCAGATGAAGCTTAGAGACAGGAGTGAAGACAATTGGAATTTCTTGAATAAACTTTAGCACAGTGATATGTTTGGATGTTTCACAGAATTCTTGTATACTTTTTCTTAGAGTTGGCGTGATTTGGATGCAAGAATCACTGATACAGCAAATAAATCAAAAGATAATGTCAGATATTTGTACACCCTGGAAAAAGCATGTCAGCCTCTCTATAACTATGACCTAGTAAGTATGCTTTTTAAAGTGCATTTTAAAAGATTAATTTGTATAATTGATACATTTAAGATAACTTTTAGTTTATCAATATTGGAAAAAGCATATTGCAAAAACATTATTTAAAAATGTTTTCCAATTATTTTTCTGCATTGAAATAGAGGCAATATTTAACATTTTAACCTACATTTGGATAACAGCATTATCTTAAATATGACCTCATTTGTGAATTAGGCAAAGCAAATGTATTAGTTATCTATTGCTGCATAGCAAATTACCCCCAGAATTAAGAGGTTTAAACAATAAGCATCTATTATATCAGAGTTTCTGTGGGCCAGGAATCCAGGCATGGCTCCGCTGGTGTCTCTGCTTCAGGGTCCCTCATGAGGTTGCATTGAGGTGTCAGCTGGGGCTATGGTCTCATCTGAAGGGGCAGTCTGCTGGGAAAGGATTTGCTTCCAAGCTCATTCATGGTTGTTGGCAGGGCTCAGTCCCTGGCCACCTGGTCCTTTCCACAGGGCAGCTTGCTTCCCTTAGGGCTAAGGAATAAAGATAGAGTGAGAGAGAACTCCCAAATCTGAAGCCCCAATATTTTGTAACCTAATCTTGGAAGTGACACCCCATCATTTCTGTTCATTAGAAGCAAGTTGGTCAGTCCAGCCCACACTCAGGGGGAGGAGATTATATAGAGGTGTGGGTACCATGAAGGTGAGGATCATGGGGGCCATCTAAGAGGCCCCATGGTAGATATTTCCCAGTTTACAGATTAGGAAATCAAAATTAATCATGGCATGGTGACTTTGCCAGAGTCACTCTGCTAATAAGTGACGCAGGACAGATCCCATTTTCTAGTTTCTAGCTTACTGCTCTTTTTACTTTTCTCATAATATTTTTCTGGAGTGCCTTTAAAAATATATATTAATACTACCATTTACTTTTATTTTTCTAAAGTTTGTATTTTTAATTCATACAATTCACTCAAGTCTCTGGCATATGAAATATGAAAATTAAAGAAGGCCATCTATCTTTTTTTCAGATAAGGGGAAGTCAAGGAAACAGCAGTCATTGAGACCCTGTGTGCTGTTTCCTGATCTTGTTGGTTTGTCTCTTCTGTGAATTACTTTTAGGCTGGTGAGCTGCCCAGAGAGCTGCAATTTTAAAGATGTCCACAGGTTTTGAGAACCCATGGCCTTTTGTTCTAGGCATCATGCTACATGTTTTACATGTGTTTTCATTCTATGTGCTCAACAGTCCTCATTTTAAAGGTTAAGTAACTGAGGCTGAGCATTTCTACAACTATACATGATGAGACTGATTTGAACCCAGCTTTCTCTGGCATTATGGGTTGCATTTTTTTTCCCACTTTACCATGCTTGTTCTTCAAGGCATTCTCTGAATTAAAATGCTTTCAAAATAAGTCATATTAATGTATAATACCTTCTGATTTTTGAAGAGATAGTCATATTGTTCATAGAGGTGGCAGCATGGCTTGGTTGACCCACCTTTTTGGGACGGCATAAATGCTGGTTCCATTCTAGAGACTGGGAAAAAGGAAGAGCCTATGTTCTATGTCACTTAGATTTGGAGAAGAGGGAGGGGTAGGGGCTGTTCATACCCATCTCAAGAGGCACTAGTAGCCAAGGAGTTTAATACAAGTGGGAGGGGAGGATGTGGGGGTGAGAGTCCTGGGCAGGTGCTGCCATGTGGAATCCATTGTACATCACTAAGTACCATGAGAAGTGGGTAGGGAGATTTATCAGAGCCAGAATTTTTTTTTTATGATTCCATAAAAAGGTGGAGGACTTTAGCATATCTAAAACTTATATTATTGTTGTTATTGATTTTTTTTCAAAGAATAATAACTTTCTTAAACTTCATTCTTTTTTACTTCTACCTCTAGTACCATCAACTGGATCTCTTTGGGGGACCTGCAGCTTTTTTTTATTTGTTTCACACAAGCAAGTTTTAAATCACTACCTAGATGTTTCTATGTATATAACCATGAGTAAGGAAAACCCAATTTATATAGTGATAAAGATGAAAGACTATTTCCTGGTTCACTCACTAAGTCACTGACTTGAGTCCCTAGCTTTACACATGCAATTAAAATTTGTTTCTAGGAAAAATTAATTGTCACATGTCACAAGCATTTGGGGTTACTCACAAGAATTGAAGATATAAATGTTAAATACACATATACCTAAAGCCTACTCTAGAATGACTACCTGAAAGAAGCTCTTAATGTAAATAATAATAGATAAAGTGAATACAGTAAAATGTTATTCATCAAATTTAGTGATAGGTATAGGTGGTCATTATACTATTCTATGTACTTTTCTATATATTTAAAGTTTTGTCATTAGAAAAAGTAAACTAGGAAGAAAGATACAATGCTTTTTATTGTTATCAAGACCTCTAAATTTTAAGGTACACTAATTTCAACTTCTTGATTCAAAAGACTTGTTTAAATTCATACAATTTTCAGGTCTTTTAGTTCTGGTCTTTTCATTCTAGTGAGTTAAAAAACTTTGTTCAATCACTCTTTTCACAGATGGGCATTGTTATTATTTTTTGTTCTTGCTGTTTTTGAGATTTTTACATTTTCTGATGTAGGACTATTTCAAACATTACTTCTTGAAATTAGAGAAGTACTAATGGTGTTGAGTCATATAATTGCTTCCCACTCATACATCCACTATTTGTGTCATTTCAACAATTTTTCTTTTCTCATTTTCATTATTTTCATTGATAGCAACCAGCAGTTACAGTTTAGTTTTTAACTGTCATTTGGGTGGGAAAAGTACAGAAGAATTTTCTGGTTGATAAATTTTATATATAATATTTCATTGTAATTAAACTGGTATTGTACTTTAGGCACATCTACATATGAATGTTTGAACACTTTATAAATATTGGTGTTTAAAATTCAGATTAAGGACGTTTTCCTGGTGGACCCATTTGAGCCCATCTCAGCCCTCTTCAGTGGAGTTAGGGGTCCTTTGCATTTTTGCCTTATGGAAAGTGGAAGGGATTCCTTCTAGTCATATTTTTATGAGGGTCTTTTTGACCTACAGATAACATATAATGTGAATTCTTACATACAGGGTTTAACTGTAATTTTGTCAATTTCTGTAAGGCAAATAAAAATTGATTTAATTGTTTCATGGTTATAGCTCACATCTAGGACATACAATACACTGATCAGTAATTGTTCTTCCTGGTCTTATTTATTCCAGCACTATTTTTAAAATTTTTTTATGATCTTATCTTGTCCTGCCAGTTGAAGAACAAACTCCTTGAGGGCAGGGATGGTCTTGACCTCATCTGCCCTTCCATAGCAATTTGCACTGTGATTACGAGCAAGATCTCCAATCTCAGC
Source organism: Bradypus variegatus (assembly GCA_004027775.1). Taxonomy (NCBI): domain Eukaryota; kingdom Metazoa; phylum Chordata; class Mammalia; order Pilosa; family Bradypodidae; genus Bradypus; species Bradypus variegatus. The sequence goes on from PVKY010009439.1 coordinate 10,235, forward strand.
TACTCGATTTACAGCTGTGGGACCTTGGGCACAGTGCTTAACTTTTCCACCCCTCTGTTTTCTCATTTGCCAAATGGGAATGATAAGAATACTGTATTTTATAGATACTGAGTCACACATATTAACATCTGTGTGTTCAGGATGCACCTGACAAGTGGTCCAGTTCGGTGAATCACTATGGACCTGACTTGACACCATCTTACACTATTAATACTCTCCTTGAGATTTCTTTTTCCTTTGATACTCCTTGTGTGACTTGAGATTGCAGTGAGTACCAGCTTGTGGTACAGGTTCTCAGGGAACTTTATTTTCTTTCCCTTCCATAGTAACGGTATTCATACATAAATTTTGTTTCTATCCTTTCCTCAACACCTGATTTATTTCATGCTTATCTTTACAGAGATGTAGCCAGTTGTTTTATGTAGGAGTTTCTTAGACTACTCATCTTGGTGTTTTGTTTTTTTTGTTTTCCTTTCTGTGAGGCGCATAACATAATGGTGCAGTCTTACAATCAATGCTGTTTTAGAGTTTGTGAAATCAAACCTACCTTAAATGAACATTGACATAAATTAAGGTAATAATGTAAAGCTCTTAGCATAGGCTTGGAACATAGTAAGCATTGAATCTGTGTTAGCTATTGTGTCGTGTCTTTGTTGAACTTGCTCTTTGCTGTTCTTGTTTTACTTGTTTGTGTACGTCTCTTCTGCTGTGCCAGGAACTCCTCCCTCCCTATCTGGTTTCTCATCTTTGGATTTCTCCCAATATCCTCAGAACCTAGTGGATTTGCTGAAAGGTGAATTGAATTGAATAAGTGACAATGAGTTCTAGTGTCATCTTTTTTTTTAAAAGCTTTCTGATCCTAAGTAAGTCACTTTACCTCTCAAGGTGTCATTTTCCTCATCTTCAAAAAAAAAGCAGGTTGAACCATTAAAGTTCCTTTTACCTCTAAATTTTTATTTTTAAATAAACTTTTAAGTTAGATTTACAGTAAAGTTGTACTAATAGTAATAGCTGAATTTTTTTTTCCTTTGGTACTCTTAGTGTGACTAAGAGTTAGGAAAAATACTCAACATAATCCTTTAGTTGGAAAATGCTTGGTATAGTCTTCCATAGCTAGAAAAATGTTTATTATATCACGTCACTCAAGCAGCCTTGAGTTATTTCAAGCCATGGCACCTGGGATACAAAATTTGATTAATGCCATCAGAATGATTCACAGTGTGTCAAGGCTTTTAGAATAGCTTGCTGGGACCTAATCCCAAAAGTTTACTCACTGTTCCTTTTCTGTTACGGTAATAAGGTCCTTCTTTGCTCTGCCTGATGCTGTTAACACCATACGGGCTAATGTCAGCACTTTCTTCCCTTTGAAGGACACGATCAAAAGCCTGAGTGGTCAACCAAAAAAGGGCCTACAGAATAACAGTATATGCTGACCAAACGGGTTTTCCTCTTCTATGCTTTCTCTTTTTCTTTATTTTCTTCTGCTTTCTTCTTTACTCTGGGTATTTCTGCACTACAAAAGCTCAAATCACCTTTCTCACTTCTATCTGGTCTTGGAAAATATCTTCTCCAGCCCCTTACATGTGCACCTGTAACAAGACTCACTTTCTCACCGAAACAAAGAAACTTGTTTCTCTGATGCAGGATCAGGCAGGCCTAACTACTTAAGACTGTGTTTTCTGATGGTAACAATAGTACAGTATTCTCTTCACCCAGTTTCTCTTACTGTTAACGTGTTTCATTGCCTTGGTACGTTTGTCAAAAAGAGTATCTTTTAAGTTCCAGCATCCAGTCTAGGACACCACCTTGCATTTAGTAAAGTTTGATTTCAGAGTTTTGAATATGGATGGGTAAACTATGGGTTATTAAAACATAAACATATAATATGATTCATTTAATGTATTTCAACTTTAGGTTTCCATGGCACATGGAATACAAAATTTGATTAATGCCATCAGAATGATTCACAGTGTGTCAAGGTATTATAATAGCTCTGAGAGAATGACCTCACTGTCTATCAAGGTATGTTTCCAAGGGAAGAAATCACACATGTAAACCTGTGAAAAAAAGGAAGGGAATTGGGAAATTGGGTGCCTTTTGGAATTCTGGATTTTAACTTCCAGTAGATAAGCAAAGAAAGGTGTTGACTAGAGTAAGTTTTATTTAAGCCAAGGGGTAGTTGGTACTTTTATTCCTGTCAAAGGTAAGTCTCAAGGCTTTTTTGTGTATATGTAGCTTGTGGGTTTCTAATTTATTGCATTCCAAACAGTTTGATTCTATTCAAGAGGTAAGGATTGTGTCCACTATTAATATGCTTTTTTAGTTAACTCCCACCAGCACAGTGGTCTAGTAACTTCTTCCTGTATACTGCCATATGTTTCATTATTTTAAAAAGTTTTAAAAATTATCCAAGAAATACATGAATAGAATTCCTTTGTAAACAATTCAAATACATAAATGTAGAGTTAGAATCACATTTCAACTTATTTTTCTCTATCAAGGTATAGATTTAATAGTATCTATGTCCTAAACCAGTCAAGAACCTCAGGATTCTTCCCCTTGAGTCATCTCCGTTCTTCTTGCTATATATGTCCCACATTGAGATAATGTTTAGTTCCATATTACAGTTAACATCTTTCAACATTATGAATCAATAAGTATTCAGACTATAGTCTAAGTATTGCTAGTTTCTTTGATCACCATCGTTTTGTCAATTCCACGTCTTCTTTCTTGGATTCATTATTTCTTTTGCTGAAAAAAATTTCTCAAGTTATACTTCTAGAGAGAGTGTGTGCATTGGTGGACTTCCTGAATACTAGCATGTCTGAAAATAGCTTTATTTTAGCCCCCCACTCAGTTCTAGTTTGACTAGGATTCCAGATTGGACATAAATGAGAAATGTTGGGTCTTGGAAGATACTGCTCAATCGTTGAGTATTCTTTATTGTTGATGAAAAATTTGGTGCTAATCTGATTCTTTTTCCTTTATTAGGTGACCTGCTTTATTCTCCTAGGACCTTTTAGGATTT
>PVKY010009440.1:0-13301 GCA_004027775.1 Bradypus variegatus
ACTCCCGGGGATGAATCTGGACTTGGCATTGTGGGTATGAGAACATCTTCTAGACCAATAGGGGGATGTGAAATGAAACAAAATAAAATTTCAGTGGCTGAGAAATTCCAAATGGAGTCAAGAGGTCACTCTGGCATTACTCTTATGAACAATATAGATAAACCTTTTTAGGTTTTAATGCATTGAATAGCTAGAAGTAAACAACTGAAACTATCAAATTTCAACCCAGTAGCCTTGACTCTTGAAGACAATTGTATAGCAATGTAGCTTACAAGGGGTGACAGTGTGATTGTGAAAACCTTGTGGATCACACTCCCTTTATCCAGTGTTTGGATGGATGAGTAGAAAAATGGGGATAAAAAACTAAATGAAAAATAGGATGGGGCGGGGTGTTTTGGGTGTTCTTCTTTACTTTTATTTTTTATTCTTATTTTCACTTTTTCTTCTACAAGGAAAATGTTCAAAAAATAGATTGAGGTAATGAATGCACAGCTATTTGATGGTACTGAGCAATTGACTGCACACTTTGGATGATTGTATGGTATGTGAATATATCTCAATAAAAGTGAATAAAATTAAAAATAAACAGGTCATTCTTAATCATCTGAGTAACCTGCCTAGAAGGCAAAGATTCTACATTTTAACAGAATAACATCTTATTGATATTTATAGTGACCTTATCATCCTTTATTGTTTTAGAGAACAAAGTCGTCTCACTTATAAAAGAACTAAGATTTTTTACAAGCGTGTTAACTTCTCTTTACTTTTAAAATCTTTTATTATCACTTTGGTTAAATGGGAAAGCAAATATTATTTCACAGTGACCCATTGTCAATTGAACAAAATATGTACATCTGACAAATTTTGATATTTTGACTTCCGCAAATCAAACTCTAAACGGTATCTTATTGATGTTATTTTCCAGAGGATTTGTTCTTTCACCTTCTAAAAAGAGAAGTGCTAGAAATGATTACGTTTATTTGATACGTTATGAGTTGCATAGGAAGTGTTGTCAAATTAAGTAGGATTTTCTAACCTTCTGTTGGTTAAATTTGTATGGCTAAAATGTTATTAATATAAACATTTGATAAACTATGTAAAGTTCTGTGGGGACCTAGGGCCCAGGCCCCTTGCCCTCTGTGGTGAAAGTAGCTGCTTTCTTGACCTGGGCAGATGTTAAAGGTCACTAGCCCTCCCCAGGGGGGAAAGGATGCACAAATGGTGTCGTAAATAAAGCATTAAACCCTCTCCCCGATCACTGTTGATAAGGAATCTCCACAGCCCTGTCAGTTCTCACAGTCTATGGAATGTCTTTGTCCTAAACCCCTATAAACTGCCCCCTCCCCCCCACTGCACTCTGCCGAGTGCTGACTTCCATCCTTCCCAGCGGCCACTGCCGTGGATCTGTCTCCTGTCTGTAAGTCCCATTAAACTCACGTCTAACTCCGTGCCTGGCGTGTTCTTCGGTCCTGGGGCTGAGCTGGGCTGGAACAGTTTCCTAGAGATTTTCAGTATCCGCACTGTCCATGAAATATTCTAATACTGATCTGCCTAATATTACACAGCAGTACAGTGTTATAGTTCATGATTTCAGTTATTCTTTAAAAATGTTACCTGTCACAAAAATACAAATTCTGTAATGATGAAAGTTGCATTGCTTTATAATGAAATTGCATCAGAACTTTCACTTTTGTAAAAAAGTAGTTAGTTAACCACAGCCATCTAAGTCTTCTGTCACTACAGACAATTTTCATTTTGATGCTTCCATGTCAGCTACAGGCCAGAGGCCTCGTCTTCAACAAACAGGACTGTCTCGGAGACCCCTATGCACAACATCCACTGTTGTTGCTTAAACAACTTTGAGACCAGGCCACTGTACTGAGTCAGAATTCCAGAATTCTAGTGGAGAAGCCAATGAGTTCATGAGATTGCAGAGACATGAGCAAGTAAAACAAGGATTAATTACCTAGGATTGAATTAACTGATAAACAATGATTATGATTTTATTTGGATTATTGCTGATGTTTTTTTGTTCTTGTTTTTTGCTTTTGAAAAGAAGTTTTGGATTGACAGAAAAATCATGCAGAATACACAGGATTCCCATCAGCCACCCTATGATTAACCCTTTGCATTTATGTGGTACTTTTGTTACAACTGATGAGAGCACATTTATAATTGTTCTATTACTATAAACTATAGTCCATGGTTTGACGTAGGACTCACTGTTTGTGCTGTGTACTGCTGCCGTTTCAATGTTCCATTTTCTAGATACAAGGAACCCTTACTCTATTCCCTTAGGCTGTTTATAATTCATATAACAACCGTCTTTTCCTTCCTGCCTGGACTCTCCAGAATTTGGAAACTCTTATTGAATACCCTTATTTTTATGACAAAGTAATGATTCACAAAGTTTCAGTCAGAACCTGCCCTCCTTGTTAACAGGATGCAGCTGGCCACGCATGTTTGAGAAAGATGCCCACTTAATCAGTGTGACCAGACACTGTTAGGGAACTCAGGGTGGCTCCGAGAAGCTGATGCTTGCAAAACCTCCTGGAGAAACCAGGCTGGCATTTGGCTCCAGGGCTCCCAGCCTTACAGGTCAGCAAAGAAAGTTACTTTCTGGCACGGACAGGAACCTTAGGGACCTTGAGAAAGAGGAATTCACCCAAATCTGTAGGGACTGCTGGTGAAATCCGGACTGAGTTTTTGCCTTGGTATCCTAGCCTGGAGAGACTTTCAAAAGTCCAATCAGGTGTTCCTTATGTAAAGCAAACTTAAAAAGGCTTATGCAGTAAATCATCATTCTTGTTGCATCTATATAAATGATCAGGCCAAATCTAATGAAATCAACCTTATTTTATGAATCAGAATAATCTTTCTGAGGTTAACTTTGATCAAAATGAGGGTGACAAGAGAAATGTTATGTTTCAATGGAAAATTATAGCACAGTCCTGTGGTTATCAGCTTCTGGTCCTGTTCATTGTCTGACCGTTCTGCATACCTTTGTAAACTGCAGTTAACTGCACGAGTGTTTCTACCTCCCTGCAGATTGTGCTGATCCTGAGATCTTGCTTTTACATCTACCCTAAACGCTAGTCAGCGAGTATATATGTATATTTTGTGCATCCGTCCACAACAAAAGAGGGATGATTCTGCAATCCCTTGCCCTGCCGGCCCGGGCTGCTTGCACACCCATAGCCCTCCCTGGGAGCGAGCAGTTAGGAGCACAGCTAAGGTCGGGAAACGGCTCCACGCTCTTCAGGCCTCAGGCTGCAGCTGAGCCTTCGGCATTTCGAAGCAGACAGCACTGCATCTGGGTGAACACCCCGGAACAGTGATAATAATCTGGATATTTTAAAGGACCAAGCTAAGGTGTTCCCCAAACATTTAAATGGACAGGTTTATTTCCTGACCTTGATTCTTGGTTTAACAAAATTTGGGGACAAACCACTATACTTTGGATGTATGTTTTTAATTGTGATTATCAGTCTATTTGATTTTATTCCTTGCTGTACAAACTTCGTTCCATGATTCTGTTCTGTTGAGATTCCTTGTCATCCTTAAGACACATTGTTGTTTGTAAGGTAGCTAAGCAAGAGGAAAATGAGGTAGAATGGGAACTGTGTCTAGTGGACCAAGACTAAAATAAATAAAATTAATGGACACCCTGACTTGGAGAGAGGGCAGAACCCGCAACCCCTCAGCTGAGTAGCTCGCCCCACTCCCAGGGCCTCACGTGATTAAACAGCCATCCAGGGGTTCTCGCTGCCATCAGGAAAGGCAACAAACATGAGAAATAAAGAGGAAAAACGGAACCAAAAGGCTGGCCGAGTCTACTCGACTGCCTGACAAGGACACTCGCTGGTGGTGACCAGAATGTTCTGGTCGAGTTTCCAGTGAGATCACCGGGGAAGTGACCGAAAGTGGGGACTAGGTCAGATGGCTCGTAGTGGGCGCTGCGGGAGGGACCAGAGAGAAAAGTGATTGACCGGCCGGGGGTTTCCCAGAAAATGGAACAGGCCCTATGGGGTCACTGAAAAGCAGATTTCACCTGACAGCTCATCAGCACGGACGGCAACAGGCTCATCCAGGGCAGCTGCTCCCCGCGGCACAACACCCCCCGTGCAAAATGGGAACCCGGCGTCGGCCAGTCAGAAACCCTCCTCCCGTGACCCTTCCCGTGTCCCCGTTAGCCTCCATGAGCTCCCCCGTCCCACCCCTTCAGGGACCCCCTTCTGCTTTCTGGGTGGGAAGCTGCCCGACTCATGGGCCCCCCAGAGAAGATGCGCGATTTCACCTGGGAAGGACACCTGGAGAGTCACCCCCACCTGGGCGGGCAGGGGGTGGGGAAAGTGCCTGAGAAGCTTTTGTTTTATCAGAATGAAAAGTTCAGAAACTAGACACACAGGTGTGCGCACGCACACACACTTTGATTTAGGAAATGATGTATTTTAAGTAGATGATTCATGGAGAAAGAACTATCACTCAGTACTGTTGGGGAGAGTAGAATACCAGTTTGGGGGGCTGAAGATCAATCCCTCCCTTACAACTCACATCAGAATAAATTCTGAGTCGATTTGATTTAAATACAAAAATAAACCTATAGAAACATTAGAAGGAAATGACCCCCATGCTAAGATTATCTTTCTATGAATGAAAATAAACCTGGAAACTGCAAAGAAAAGATTTATAGAAACATAAAAGTTTTCAACTTCTCTATGGCAAAAACCTAAAAAACATATGACATAAAATAAGCTTAAAGGTACATTACAAGTTAGGGGAAATATTTAAAGTGCATCTTTTGAAAGTATATAGAAGGGCATCTTAGAAATCAATAACGGAAAGAGAAACCCTCTAGAAAAATGGGCTAAGAACAAAGAAGCAGTTCACAAAGGTAGAAATACAGAAACCATGAAATGCCGTTAGAGATCAAAGAAAGTCCTATTAAATGTCAGTGGTGTATCACATTCCAACGATTGGATTGGCAGATTACCATGTCAGCGAGGCTGAGAAAAATGAGGCCTTTATACACTGCTCGTGGGAGTCGAAATGGATGCCCCTTTCCAGAGGGTAACCTAGCAGCGGTATCTGAATTTAAAATGCACTTACTGCTTGGTGGTCACCTCCACTCTGAGCGATAATCGGCCACGTATGAGGGTGAAGGCAGACAGCAGCATGACGTGGGCGCAGGTACACGGGAGCCTAGCCCAGGCTCACCGATACGCCCCAGGGACCAGGACACGCAGGCAGAGGATACACAGATCGCCCGGTGGAGGACGAGCAAGCCCAGGTCTCAGACAGGTGGGAGGAGACCACCTGGGCTGAGGTGGGGCTGAGGGAGAGCAGGTGCAGCTGGGCACGGCAGGCTCCCCTGTGCAAGGGGCCAGGGAGACGGGACTGGAGTGTGGCGGTGGCTCCACACCCAGCTGACACAGCCGGGGACACAGCTCCGTGCCGAGCCGGGGCTGGTCTGGGTGGGTTCGGTATCAGCCCAGGCCGTGATAGGGAATCCAGACGCCCCCATGGCCCTGGGTGCCGCGGGGGAATGGCGGGGCCTTTCGGAAGGTTTCTCCGGCATCAGTCCAGGCAGCAGGAAGGGGAACAATTTAGGGCTCAGTTGCAAGAGGAAACAAGACGGGCTACGGGCAAGGAAAATGAAAGGGATGGAACAGGAGAAACACTCCACGGGAACTGGGCCTGTCGATGAAGTGGGCACGGATACCCAGGGGGGCCGGAAGGACTCCTGATTCCTGGCTCGGGTGAGCGAGGGCCACTGTCGCCCGAGATGGCCTGTGGCTTCTTGAACACCCCGAGGTTCACATCCTGTTCCTCACTCTTCCCTCCCATGAACTTCCCCACCTTTCTTCAAGGTGGAAGCACCATTCAAAGCCCGTCTCAAATGCCACCTCTCTCAGGAAGTCTTCACTGAAAACCTCTTTCCCCGCTATGTGAATCTCCAGGCATTTTGTTATCTTGTATTTACCTTTATTTGCCGTTTCAGACTAGGAGAGGAAAACAGAAACTTTGTTTTCCCCTGGTCAGCCCCTGATGCCTGTCTCACCCCCTCCCACGTCTTCTGCCACTGGGGTCTCAAGGACATGGTGGGCATCTAAATAGTTGAAATAAAGAAAGCAAATGTGTCTCCCCTTTTTCCTCTTAGATTTTGCCTTCTCAACCTTTAGCAAAGAAGTATCTTAAAAGTTTTTTTGCTCCAGGAGAAATAAAAAGAGATGGAAGAAAGTTTCCGGAATGCCTATAGATTTTCTGAATCCTTAACTGGCTGATAACATCATAGGAAACTATCTTTAGGAAAACAGGATGAAACAGTAGGATCCCATTACCACTTCCTCGCTATATGGAACAGAAAAATTTTGTGACTGATTTCCAGTGGAATGTCTTCCAACTGTATATAAATCGTCATGTTATGCTTGGTAAGTGTGTTTCCAAGATGAACTGATAAAATAAGGAAAATCAAAGAGGGCAAGTGGTGCTGGTATAGACCTAGTGTGCACGTTTGGCTGGAAAGCAATTGCGTAAGAGCTCAGACACTATGGGTCATTTTAGGAAACACAGTGTAAAACTTCAGTCTTGGAAAAATAAATTAGAAAAGATAAATAAATAAGTTAGGAAGTTTACAGAGCTAAAATATTCCTCTCTACCGTGAGCCACGCACAACCATACCCTTGGTAAAGAACCAGCCAACCCACACCCTCCACCGAGGCACACTGGGCCCCTGAGGGTTGCCCTTCCTCCAATCACTCAACTCACCAAACCCAAATTGCCAGTGTATTACCAGGAGCACAAATCCCAGAAAATGCTCTACAAAAAAGGGGGCAGTTTGGGGCCAAATAAGTTTATGATCTGTGTAGTATTATCTTTTGGAGAATCACAAAACCTCTGGGCAAATGGTGGTTCTGAAAAGTCCTATTATAAATCAGGCATCTTTACTTTCTCCACTTTCAGTGTTTTCCCAATGCATTTGATCACGGGGCCTTTTGAGTGAAGGCAGGAGTGTGATCTACTAAGACCAGGTTTAAAGAACATGTCCTGTAACCCAGCTGGGAACTCTGGGACCTTATGTCTTTGTTTTCTCTTCCTTCTTTGAACCTCACCTCCTCCCTTCAAAATCAACAGCCTTTGGCCCACTTCCTCAGACCCCAAAGAGGTGATAAGCAAACGTGAACAAACCACTTCATTTAAAGTTGCTAATAGGCAGTAATTTTTGGTTTTACCTCTCCTGGGAACATTTGCATTTTAACTGTGGTCTTCAGAAACCGAATGGCTTAATTGAAACGAATATTGCAAGTGCCAGGAAGCTCAGACCTGTGTGCTGCAGAGGGAAAGCACCTCCCCTTTCCCGCCTGGGTCCCCGCTGGGAAGGTGGAGACATGAGGTGACGCTGGTTTCAGTGCGTTCCTAGCAACGGCAGCGCACCTCATGCCACACTTCCGTGCTCGGTCACCCCTGGTCTTTACCCCAGGAGACTAATATCCCAATTTTCAAGAAGAAGAACTTAAAAGGAGAAGACAAATGTATGAAAATGGCTAAGTGGATGCAAGTCCAGTATTCCTGCTCAGCCACACACATGAACTGAGCATTCCTTATAAGCATTATAGGAGAAACTGCAGGAATGAAAGGTAGACATGTAAGACTAAATTCCTACGTGCAGGCAGAGAGACGAAGTGCCAGCGCCAGCCCGTCCGCCAGCCCCGCCACACTGGCCCAGGAGAGCATTTCTGGGGTCTGAGGGCCCGGAACGCCGATCGCCCTCCGTCTTCTAATTAAGAACACAAATGTTTATTAGATTAGAAGTTTCACCCTGTCCGGGAGATGCCTAAGGGAGTTAGTGTGTGTTTATGCTGCTAAAGACGGCCTGGATACCAGCACCGCACAAGAAAGAGGCTGAGGAAGTTGGGGGTGCAGGGGGCTGTGCAGCCTTTGCTGTGTGTGTGCTTGAGCCGAACGGAGAGCACCTGTGTTCTGTCAGCGTTTCCTAAGGATCTTCTCCGTCTAACTGCAGTGTGAGCAAATAAAGATTGATAAATTGTAAGACCATTTCTGGCTTTAAAGATCCCAGATGCTCTGCTAAATTAATGGCCTGTTTATCTCCACTCAATCTGACACCAAAACAGAACCTTGAAAACATAGCAGGCCCCCACTCTCCCACCATCTGAGGACACCCAGGCCCCCTGTGCTTCCAGCCTGGATTCCAGGGGGCAGACTTGACTCACGTACACAGTTGGTCACTATGTGCGTGCACGCCTTTTCAGAAGGGAATTTATCTTCACCAGCAAATGTGCATCTGGAAACACAGATTGCTCGCTCGTCAAAGTTCCTTAAAGACAAAGATGTCCACTACAGAATAATTCCAACAACAGTGAGATCATTTGTGACCCTGGGAAACTGTTGTTTTGTACAGACATAAGATGTTGCTAGTGAGAATACCCAAGACCCTTCTGTTCTTATTCTCCAGGTCTCAGTTCAACAGCCACCTCTCAGCTTGGCTGGCAGCAGACTTTGTTTACGTTAGGAGGAAACAAACAGTCAAATACAGGTTTAGGAACAGTATGTGAGGCACTTCGCTGAGGCTGTTGTGTTTCTGTGGGATTCTAGGGATCAAATGTGTTTGGAGAATAGCTTTGGGGGGTCACCCAGTACTCCAAATGAGGTGTCCTTATAATTATGCTTCATTTAGAATGGAACTGACTGGAAGAAAACAGGCACCCTCGGAAGACCCCAGATTCAATAAAGAGAAACACCCTACACATCCCAGCATTGGGTCATCACTTCCGCGCTCTCTTTCTGATAAGGAGACTAGAGTCCTTCTTGACAAGGTCCTCGACAGTTTACAATATTCCAAAATGCCCCAAGTTCCTCGCAACAGTTGGTGAGAGTGACTTTAACAGCGACCTTGCTATGCCCGAGCACTGCCGGGTAAAGCAGAGCTGGGCAAGGCCCAGGTCAGAGGCCTCCAGTGTGCAAAACACATTGGCTTTCCAAGTTGTTTGTTATTTGGTTTTCAGAGTTCCCCCATTTCCAAGGCCAATCATAACACCAGTAAACCAGTGTTCACTCATTCCCTGTTTCGTTCATTCACCCATTCAACAAGTATCCATGAAGCAGTTACTGCGTCTACACACAAGTCTACATGCTGAGGACACAATGGTGAACAGACCAATTCAATTCATTGGTTCTCAAAGTGGGGTCCCCAGACACACCACTGAGGAACTTGTTAAAAATGTAAATCCTGGGGTTCCACCTCACAACTGCTGAGGGTGGAGCCCCAGAAATCTGATTTTTAACAATCCCTCCAAGATACTCTGATATTCTTTCAAGATGGAGACCCACAGTCTCCCTTGTGGAAGTTGCCTTCTAGTGGAGACAGACAGCAAAGAAATAACAGAGGTGCGGTAGAACGTCACACAAGAATAAGGCCTATCTGCAAAGCAAACCAAGGAAACAAGTAGAGAGGGATGAAGAAGCTGATCAGGTTCTGCTCTCGGTGACGACAGAGCAGAGTATGAACGAAGGAAGGGTTGGGCATGCATTCTGTTTCCCATCAGAGTTTCCAGATAAATATCAGACCACCTTTGAGAGGACTGCGTCTTAGACGTCATTCCAGAGCTCACATGGGAACTTGAATCCTGAAGAAGTGATAAAGTCCAATATCTTATCCAAACGCCAATTAGATTTTCAAATCAGAAGACACCAAAACAGCAAAGAGCCTCATTTATTTCAGTCAACATTTAAAATAGTTATAAGAATGAAATTCTTGACAGTGAAGATTATGAAAATATGGATTAGGCTGCCAACAAAGACTGAGGAATGCTTTCTGGAAGGAAAGATTATCCTCTGACACTCACGTTCCGGCAAGCCTGGACAATGACCTTTGGGTCACACTTGTCCCTAAGATCGCTGACATCTGCTATCTCACTTTTCCAGTGTTGCATGATAATCACACATCGACCCACCATCTAGAATCCAGAATCCAAAATTGTTTTAAAATTTTGTCATATTTGTTTTAGCTAGATAGATAGCTAGATAATAGATGATAAACTGATAATGCAGAACCATTTGAAATTAAGTTACAGCATCATGACACTTTATCCCTGCATATATAATCATGCATCGCCTAAAAATAAAGACATTTTCCTGTGTAACCATGATATTATCACTCTTAAGAAAATTATCAACAGTTTTCTAGTATCTTCTAACATCTAGTCCATATTCAAATTTCTCTGGTTGTTCCAAAGTGTGTTTAATTTACTAATTCCAGGGGAATCTGCAGTGTGCCTGCTTTGTTTGGGTGGAGATCCCCGCGCGTTTCAAACACAGCCATGGGAGGGGCCGGGATTGCCCCCGTGATGCTCGTGAGCCCAGCGGGAGAGAGAGGCACGGAGCCGGGTGTGAGGGGAGGCGGGAGCACAGAGAAAGGGGCTGAGCCTGGAAACCCGCGTTCATTCATCCGACCACGATGCTTGCCGAGGGACCCGCTGCGATGACTGAGACAGACAGCATTCCTGAGAGCTGGGCCAGGAGGAAGGGAAAGCCCCTCCCACCCCTAAAGAGCAGCCCCCTCCTCGGCCCGGGCTCTTGGGTCCTTGTCCTACCCACCACCCCTGTGGATGCATCAGCGGGCATTTTCGGCGGCAGCAGCCGTGTCGCCCACTGGGCCTTTCCCGGGTCACAGGGACGAGTGAGCCAGCCAGGGCCTGGGTGGTGCTGGGTGCGCGGCCGGTACCCGCTGTCTCTGTATCTGCGAGAGCAGCTCCGCAGCACTGACGGGTGCTGGGCAGAGGGTGTCAGGCTGTGAGGGAGTCTCGGCTTCCTTAGCCTGGGGCACAGACGGGGGGACACCACTGCATCCCTTGGTAAAAACGGGGGTGACAGGCTTGCCGCTTGAATCTCCTTTACAAGGGTGGCCTGGAGCCCTGTTGTCGGTGAACAGAGGGAGAGAAATGGGAGAGCAATCATTAGGGAACACGCAGGATCCGCCGGCAGTGGAGAGCACAGGCAGGTGGGCGGCCATCTGGGCCCTCCCGGGTTAGGAGCAGCCGGGGGAGGCACACGGCGGTTCTGGTGGCACCGTTACCTCTAAAGCACAGCTTCCCCAGTTAACACCCAGCTTGTCCCCACAGGCCGAGACTTCACATTTCAGGAGATTTTCTGTTTGGGGACAGTGGCACCGGTTGGCTGCCCGAAGGGCGAGCGCACGTGGTAAAATAAAAGGAATGACTACATAGATTTTCTGTGATTTGGCCTAAAACCAAAGCTAAATCTAGATAATTTAAATAGTTCATGTAAATTTGTACATTTACATAGTTCATGTATCACTTTTACATTTCATATAATTGGCATCTAACCCAAAGCAGTATTCTCAAAAGCAAATAATTAGAGACCTAATTTCCCATTGTTGCTGAAAGCAATGGAAAGTAAACTTAATTATAACTCTGATTTACTTTCCCAAGACACTGAATGACTCTTCGGTCTTTTCAGTTAGAAATTTACCAAACATTGGGAAAAACAATTGATGATTGTGATGACATTGGAATTCTTCCATCTGCTAGATAATTGCAGCAATACTTTTAATAATCATGCAAACAGCTCCCACCAGCACCCTTCACAGTGAATGGAGACTTGCTCCTTAATTCTGTTTGCAATTACTCTCTCCTTGGGAAGGCTCCGCGTCTTCCCACGTGGAGGGACGTGTGCCCCTGCTCTCTCGCAGGCTCTTAGGAAACCAGCTGAGCATCTGCCCCAGGCCAGCAGGAGGAGGGCGTCCCCCCAGCACACTGACTCCGGGGACCAGAGAGCAGCAAGGAGACACGCTCCTGGTCCCCCAGAGGCAGAGAGCCCGTTCGTGCTCATTTCCGGGCCTGCTCCTTCCTCTTTCACCTTCCCGCACTCAGAGGAGGAACCGAGGCTGGAGGGGCTGCAGAGCACACAGCAGGGCCTGGCTGTCCTGCCTCCGCTCCTGACCTCTCCCCTGCTTTCCCGCATCAGAGCTCCCCGGGCAGCCTCATCCCCACAGTCACAGGCCTCTAAGCACTGAGCAGCAGCTGGAGCAAACTGGGCACGGAGACCCTCGCCCAATCCCTCCTGAACCCAGGGCCAGATTCGCCCCTCTCCTGGGCTCCCAAGTCGGCCCTGTGCCTGCCTGTGTGAGCAGGAGGCCGCACAGCCTGAGCCACCCAGGGGAGCTGCTGCTGGCACCTGAGAGCAGCCAGGGTGGCCGGGGCCTGGCCTGGCCAAGTAGCCACAGCCAGTGAGCACGGAGCCGGGGAGGAAGGCCCCTGCCCACAGGAGCCTTCGTGGGTCCCGCAGCCAAGGTCACATCCACCCGTGGCCACTGCCCACTGGTTCCAGCCTCACTCACCAGCAGGCGCCCGCTGTCCTCTCCTGGCTCCAGCAGCTCTGAGCATTGCGGTTCGGTGGATGCCCCAGGCCAGCAGTCGTCAAACTTCATCTGTACAGGCCACGGGTGAGTACCTGCTTCTGGTCTGAGACCCCAGGTCTGCAGGCCCCGGGCCTCGCTCCCCTGCTCCTGGAGGTGACTGACACGGAGCCCCTGTTCTCCCCTGAGCTCTGCACCCAGCGAGGTGGGAGGTGAGAAGACGCGGCTTCCTCCAGCCGGAGCGCAGCAAGGCCAGGCAGAGCAGGGTCCTCCCCAACTGTGTGTTTCAGGGAACTCGGAGGTGACGGGCAGGCAGGGCTCCATCTGCGTGGCCCGGGTACGAGCTGGGCATTGTGCCTGCTGCACAGACCTACGCTGGAGCCGGGCCAGGCCCCGAGCCAGCACCCAAGAGGCGATCTCCAGTCCCTAGGATGGAAAACAACAAGAGAAAAGAGGCCCAAAGTCATCGAGGCAGGAGAGAGGGAAACATTTCGGAAAAGAAACACCTCAGAAAATAATTTAATACAGCAAATAGAGGAAACTGGAAATGATCTTTCTTATGCAGAGAAAATTTGAAAAGAATGAGAAAGAAACTGATAGACATGACACATGTTCCACCCTAGGATTCAGAGGAGTTTTGAGAAATGAGAGCAGTTGAAACTCAAGCAGTAATTTAAGTAAACTTTCCTGAGCTAAGACAAAGAGCCAAGCATACAGATCAAAAGAACATTCCAAACAACATTACTGAAACCCAAATTAGATATCCTCTTGACAAAAACTGGAATACAAGAATGCCTCAGTCAGTGGGCTGAAACCAAGGAAGACCTCGGAAAGCGGGGCTCCCCGAGCATCTACGGCGAGGATGCAGGAAAACCCCACAAGAGTCAGCAGGCGGAGGGGAGCACGG
>PVKY010009441.1:0-13303 GCA_004027775.1 Bradypus variegatus
GATTAGTTTATTAGAGCTCAGACAACAGGAGCCTGCTGCTGTAGCTTACAGAGACATTTTGAAGATGGCCTGGAAAGCTGACAGTTCGGAGAACGCCATTTTGAAATGTAAGCTGGGAGCAAGCAGATGCCAGCCACATGCCTTCCCGGCTAACAGAGGTTTTCCAGATGCCAATGGCCTTTCTCCAGCGAAGGTACCCTATTGTTGAAGCCTTACCTTGGACACTTTATGGCCTTAAGACTGTAACTTTGTAACCAAATATAACCCCTTTATAAAAGCCAATCCATTTCCGGTGTTTTGCAAAACGGCAGCATTAGCAAACCCAAGCAACATATGATATACTTAAAAATTTTCTTTTAAAACTAAAGAAGTATTTACTTACAATTCATCAGGTCTGTAAGGAGGTGGACTTTCAAAAGGCCTTGATGACATGGCAGATGTCAGTGGTCACCTGATGTTCAGGATGAACAACCCCTTACAGCTCCCAAGACAAGCCAACCTAAGCAATAAGAATAGGGCAATGACATCACTATTGCACTCAGTAAGAAAGCTAACGATACCAAGCTCCAAGTAACCACTCATCAATGGCTACTTCTCTTGTCCTTTCCACTGTCACTTTTACATGTTGGATTATTAATTCCTTCAACATAGGAAATCACTGAGCACAGGAATCCCTCAACTTCATATCCCTCAAAGCACTTAGCATCATGCTCTGCACACTACTGGCATACAAATATCTTTTGAACTTGAAATTCTAGGTTATAGTAATGATAATTTCTCAAAGCTTTTACAGCACAAGGAAAATGATATTTTTTAATTAGCCATTTCAAAGAACAAGGAAGATACATAAAGGAGATAAAAATTCTCAAAAAAATTTATTCTGCTTCATAGTACTTTTGGAAGTTCATATAAAATGAGAATGTAAATGAAAGTGCCTATACAGAAATGTCTAACACATACTAGCCCTTCAATAACCAAAGCATAATGTGATCAGTTCAAAAGTATGCCTTTATCATTAAAAATGATTACAAAACTTGTTTATGGATAGTGAATTATGAATATTTTTTCCTTAATTCCTTTTCTAAGTCTTTGAAAATTAGCACAATTTTTACACAAGGAGAGAAATAAACATTCATTGTATTAAACAGGTTTTTTCAAAGAGAAAAGCAGAATGATTTGTTCTCAAATTCCTCAGAGGACAAATCTCTAAACATCTCAGAGGCAATTTTACTTAATCAACAGGTTATCTATTAAGTTCTCTATCACAGGAACCTGTGGAATCAAGCAGTTATTAGGAAGGTCACACACTATCTGGAGAAAGGAAATTAACAAAGAAAGCAGCAACTACATCAGGCACTATTTAGGGCTGAACTGTAGTTCATGATAAAGTGCAGTATAGGGGTAACCAGGGAAGACTTAGAAAGAGGAGACTTAAGCTGGGGTAGATGAAGAGAGGGGACAGGAGGGAAAGGGGGAGGGAAGAAGGGAGGACAAGATAGGAGCTGGTATGACTGCAGCTGGTCGTGGGAGTGGGAAGACCAGGCATGTTGGAATGGTGTCATCTACTGGAAGAAGGCTACACAGACTGGGATGTGGTGAGAAGATGGAGGATTCAAAAGCCTAGTGGGAGTTACTCATCTCATTGAGGTAGAAATTGGAGCCAGTTCATGATTCTCAGCAGAGATTTAACAAAGTTTCATTTCAAACCAAATTAGAAAGGCAAACAGAAGAGTTGGAAGGGGCACTTGCAGTAAGCAACAGCAAATCCAGGTTTCAGGTGGGTGATGCAGGAGTGGTTTAGGAGATAGGAGAGAAGGAAGGAAACTAACATTCATTGGGTATCTACCACGAAAATTCTCATTTCACCATTAAAACAGCCCTCAGTGCAGAAAGGGTCAAAAACATTAAGTAGTTTGCTCAAGGTCAGATGGAAGCTAGTGAGCCACTGAGCTGCAGTCTGAACCCAGAAGATGTCAGGTGCTTTCCACTCACACACTTATAAACAAATAGCCTCCACTGTGGATATACTAGTTTCCGTGTACACCAGGTGTTAATGTCCACTAAGTGGTGAAGCTGGGAGCCACCCACCTGGATCCACTGGTAGATCCACAGCACCGAGAACTCTCCAGGAGATTTAAGAGCAACAACAACAAAAAAAGCTCGAGGTTTATTCTGGAAAACCCAGTCCCAGAGACACAACAAGGTATTTTGCTATCACAGCTACAGCACTTCCTCTTCTCCTGATATTGAAACAACTTTTAAGTTCTTTCCAGATTACACCAGTGATTAGCAAACAAGGAATTTTCAGATCCACAGGAAGGTAAACTCTATGAGAGCAGCAAGTTTTGCCTTTTTGTTCAGAAACAATACTCAGCACCCAGTAGGGGCTAAAATATTCGTTGAACATTTATATGAATCGGATTGGACCAAGTGTACTTAAGCCTCAGGGTATCTATAAAGAGAATACAATACACAAGCTCATAGAGACAGAAATTAGAGTACAGGTTGCCAGAGGTCGGAGGGCAGGGAGAATGGGGGTTAATGCATAACAGGTATAGAGGTCTCTTTGGGGAGGTGGGAAAATTTAAGTAATGAAGTATTGTGAATGTGATTAATCCCAGTGAATGGTATGCTTGAGAGTGGTTAGGATGGAAAACAGCGAGTAACTAAAGAGACAATGACAATTAAAGACAATACATGATCCTGGACAGGATCTAACAAGTGAGGAGAGAAGGCTCAAAGGGACATTATTGGGACATATGAAAAACTGGAATATAGACTGCAAGCTTAAGGTAGATACATAAGTGAATATCCCTGTTCTCAGGAGATGTACATAGCAGTATTAAATGTTCAAAGAGATGATGTACACAACCTACACTCAGGTGATCTGAAAATGGATTGATATATAAATAGCAAGACTGACAGATGGATAGATAAATGGATAGATTGATAGATTGGTAGAATGTAGCAAAATGTTAAAACTGATGGATCTTGGTATCAGAAGATAGGGTATGTTGGAATTCACTGCATGGGATTTATATTACTTTTGCAACTTTTCTATAAATTTGAATGTATTTCAAAATAAAAAGTTTAAAATTAAAAAAAAAATCCATACAACAAAATCCCTTCTCAAATTGCAATTTCCTAGATTCAGAGTTTAGTCATAATGTGTCCCACGATAACAGTGATTTTAAACAGTGCAGCACACAATTAAAAAAAAAAACAAAAAACCTCATTCAAACAAGCCAAGCCACAACAAATTCATTTCTCTTTTTTGCGATTACCAGACAGTTAGCTGAAAAGAATGCAAAGAAAATCCTGCAAATCTTGAGTAATTCTTGTATATAAACAGTGGGGTTAGGCAGATTCTGAGCGGGACCTAATTAGCACAAAAGGATGGACCACTGATGTCCACCTGGAGGGAGGTGTCTAATGGTGACCACAGACAAGGTGGATGGCTCAAGATTATCCAGAATTGCAGCTGGCAAAACACTGGAAAGGATAACGAACCCAGTGGCTGAGAGAGTACATCAACATTGATCAACACCTCAAGGCCAGAATCATCAAGGTCAGAATGATGGGTTAAAAAAATCTAGGGGCTTTAAAAGCCCCATTTCCTAGCTCGCAACTTTAGACAAGTTCCTCATCATCACCCACCCTCAAGTGCCCTCCGTTGTCAAAAAGGGATTAATTCTGACCTCTAGGTTGGGAGAATTAAGTAAAATAGTGCATTAAAGAACATGAGCACATGTGAGAAATTTCAGTGCTTAGGCACTTAGGTACATTGTATCCATTTTCAAATATTAGTGGAATGAATAAATCATCTTAAAAATGTAAACTCAATTTTAAAAATCAATAGCATAATTACAGAATAAGGAAGATCTGTCTCTAAAAATGCTTTTCACTGGTGAGAATTTCAACAAAAGCTAACAAGCTATCCCAAAGTTAGGCAGTAGTGCTCAGATGGAAGAATGATGCAATTATAAAAAGAAACTTCTGTATAAAGTTGAATTTTGTATATCCTGTTCCAACTCTCTTGAAGTATAACTAAGATTGTTAAGATCTAGAAAAACTATGCTATAAGTCAAATGATTGGAAAAACAGGAAATGTTTGACCTGGAGAACTGAACATTAAAAGATCCACTATGGCAGCCTTCAAATATTTGAAGAGATGTCTTTGTAGTCCTAGAAATGGTTTTTATAAAAAACAAACAACCAGAAAGTCAGATTTCAGCTCAATGTTAGGAAGTCTCTCCCTTAACCAGACCCCCCACAGACTGCAAAACAAAACAAATAACAAATAACAATCTGAGCTCATTCCATTTATGCAAAGCTTATGTTATTTGATATTTTTTGGAAATTGGATTAGAGTCTTAAGTCTCTTTCAAGGCGACTGCATTAAGGCCAGCAGCCAAAGAAGAAAGAGAGCCAGCATAGCACAGCAACATGAACATTATCTCATAAATAAATATGTGTTGAGTGAAGGAAAAAACAAAATGAGGAGTGATAAGACAGTGGATGGTCCTATAGAGCACACAGGTCATTTTCACAAAAGCTGTTTCAAAAGACTGGAAGTCAGACTGAGCTAGAGTTGGAACAGGAAGGATGCACCCAGACCCTTACTGAATATGTTAAACTGAAAACCAGCATCTCAAGCTAAAACACATAAAAAATAGGGGAAGTGTTAGTTGATGGATACAGTGTTCGTAAATTTTGAATTTTTAAAAATAAAATTAAAAAAACAAAAACAAAATTGGTCTTCACCATTAAGACATATTGCCACCACCCCTTAAAGTTCCCTTATGCCCCTTTGCAGCCAATCCCTTCCCAGGACCCCAGACCTCAATCAACCACTGAACTTGTAGTCCATGGGGTCTTCACGCAGCTAGGCTTGAGAATAACCAGAAAAGCATGGAGCACAGGTGGACATGTAATAAACATTCAAGTCCAACCTCTACATTTTAATGATAACACACTCTGAGGATTCACTAGACTCTCAAGATTTAGCATCCATTTCCCATTGTGAGGGGCAGTTTAGAAGCAAGAAGACTGGACCAAGGCTCTGAGCCAAAGAACTTTATCAGTGAGAGTTTTCAAGGCTTGAGGGGCCAAAGGCTCTGAGCCCCAAGAACTTTATCAGTGAGAGTTTTCAAGGCTTGAGGGGCCAAAAGCTGTCTCTATAGAAAACTAAGCTAAGATGAAAAAGAAAAGTATGAAAATGCTGTATCCCAAAATTATTCTTCAAAGCAAATACAGTAAGTGAAAAATAAACTTTATTATATTTAAGAGCAGTGTTTCTTTTAGATTGAGTGCAACAGCCAATTTGCTGTTAAGAACTTTTTTTATTTGTGCCTGATACCATTAAATAATTCTATTTAGATAATAGGCACATCATTAATTAAGAGCCTAAAATTTTGAAATTAGGTATAGACTAGCTCTGTGTCTGAAAACTGTATTTCAGTAAGCTCTCCAGGCAATTTTAAAGCACATCAAATGCTTCTAGAACCGCTGCCTAGAATGAAGGTGTCAATCCAAGAAGGGCTTTGGGATCTCACAAATTTCTTGTCTAGAAAACCCAGAACATCATGACAGCAGGCACCTTCTAACCATTCAGGTGTCAGCTCAAATGTCACCTTCTCAGGGATGCTCTCCGAGTCACTCATTCTATCACATCAGCCTATTTTATTTTCGGAGTAAATTTGCCCCTCATCCTAAAATTATTTTTCCATTTTTTTTCTTACTGTCACCATTCTGTTTTGACCAATGCTGTTATTCCTGGTGCCTAAAGCAGTCACTGGCACAAAGTGACCATCAATCAGTATTTGATTAATAAAACCTAATGCCCACACTAACGCTACAATTTCAATCCAGCAGTAAATGCCTCAAAGTTCTTCACACAACTAACACCCAGTAAATGTACTTCTTCAATTCTGGAAAAACTCCTCAAGTATGATTCTATCCTGGAATATCAAGGACTGGTACTTCTCCCAGATACCCTCCCAGGTTAGCTGAAGGAGTTTTCAAGGAGCCCATTTGTAACATGTTTCCCCACCTTTAGAACAGAGTTCTAAAAAGATCTACCTTTTAGAGTTGTTGGGATGGCTAAAGGAGGTACAGTATATAAAGCTTTTAACACAGTGCCCTGCACAGAGAAGGCACACCATAAAAGACTGTGGAAATATTTTCCTAAATAGACTGGAAGTTACCTAAAGGTAGAGAAGCTGTTTTGCCCATCTAATCTCTTCTCTCCATCACCTAACAAAGGGCGGGTCACAAAGGAAGTACTTGATAACTAAATAAACGCAAAAATTAAAAAAAAACAAAAAGTGCTACTTTGTCTGAGGAAATATCGATTACGGTTTCTCCGCTTTTTAAAATGTCTATTTTAAAAAACCAGGAAAAGAAAATAAGGATTCATATGAACAGTGCAAAAGAAATATTATTACACTTGGGAATGTGCAGTTTGAGAAACCTACCTTCTTCTAGAAAGAACTAGTTTTCAATCATGCCAAGAACTACCAGAAGTGCCTTAATGTGAAGCGTTTCTCTTTTCCAGGGATTCCACTAAAACACCTCTTGTGAGTCAGGGCCACACACTACCCCAGAAAGCCGCCTCCTCGAGCCCCAGCCCGAGTCATTTCCCAGGTGGGCAGTTTGCCCAACAAGCCCCAGGGCCGGTCTCGGGATGCGGTGGCTTCTTCTCGGGCCCAGCGCTTAATCCAGGTCACAAGGGTCTCGGATTTGCTCTTCCATCCCCAAGGAACCCTCCAGCCCTGAAGTACAGAAGCCATTTTGGCCCCTCAACGCACCTCTCCCCGCACACTTCCTCCGACACCGGCAACATGTCCGCTGGTCGCGGGCGGGGCTGACCCTCCCTGGAGGTCTCTAAATAGACGACCCAGGCCGGAGCAGGTCCCGGCGTCGGCGCGCGCCCTCGCCGCAGCACCCCAGGCGGGTGCGCCCGCGCTCGCCGAGCAGGGACCGCCCGGAGGCAGGTCCGTCCACCTGACCACGGCCTTTTTGTCACGGGTGAGAATCCAAAGCGTAAGCAGCTTCCCTCGAAGTACAACTTCACTAGAAATTAAATACCCGCCCCCGGCTTAAATCGACGCGCACTCACACAACTCTCGTAAGTGGATTCAACACAGCCAGTCTGGCCCATTACGTGACTCTAGGATCACTGCACAAACTAAACCCAGCCACCCTCTCCCCCAGGATACCCAAATGGATGGTGGGGGCGGCACTGATGAAGGAGTTCTGCCTCAATCTAAACCACCACGTCCCCGCCAGCAAGAAAACCGCCTCGCTTCAGCCCGCGGGTTTAGTATGCCGGAGGAGCCGGGCGCTGCGCCCTTCGACCTGACGACCCCAGGAACTGCAGCTCCGAATGCTGCGCACAGGCTTCTCATGTTCTCAAGCCTCCTGCCCCCATAAAAGCCAAAACTTCCCCCGTGCCGCCAGGATAGTGGCGGTTTTACGCGTTTCGGTGAACAACGCTGATTTATCCCCTTGCCCCGGAGCCAGCCTCACAAGTTTGCCCTGCGCTGTTTTCTCCGCAGACGTGCGCCTCTCGGGTTCCTGCGAGCCCCAACTAAGGGGCGAATCCCCCACCAAAAGCAGTGGTACCCCCCTACCAGAGAGAGGCGCCGCCTTCCCCTCCCGGGGACCCTGGGGTTCTTGCACCGCGCCCAACTCGCACCTACTCAGCGTGAACAGGCCTAACCGACCAGGGGCCGCAGGAGACAAGGAACGCACTCACCTGCCAGGAGTACCTGCCGATCTACGAGCAGCCGGCACTCAGCCGGAGATGGGACTCGGACCCAACCCTCCTTCTTCTCCCCTCCCACCGTCCCCCTCCCCACCCGCCACCCTGCCCCCGGGCATGCGCACCAGAAGCAGGTCTCCAGGGCCAGATGCCAGCCGCCCAGCCACGGCAAATCCCACCTGCTGCGCCCAGGAGGGTTCCTGCGCGCTCTGAACTGCTTTCCTAGTACTCCTGCCGCCTCCGTCAGAGGAAAGGGTTGGAGGGAGGTGAGCGCTAACGAGGAGCTGTTGTGTAGGTGGCCTCCTCCCTGGGTGACCCATTCACCTGAAACTCGGATAAGAGGTGGAAGGAAACAGTGGAGGAGGAGGCGGGAGGGAGCAGCCCTTCTCTCCGCATATCCTTGTAGCAAGCAGAGTTAAAGGAACAGCTACTCGTTTCTGCTCGGGCCTGGCGCCCTGGAGGGGGCGGGGACGGAACGCCGAGTTGGGGCTCGGGTTGCTGGGGACTAAAGGAAATATTCCTGGACTACCCTGGGGCGCGCTGGGACTTCTTCCTGCTTCAGGTAGAACAAGTCGAATGTTTGTCAAGGAGAGGCAGAGTGTGGCCTGGAAGGGACTGTTTTCCTCCTGAAAGAGGGTCCAAGAGTGGTGAGCGCTTTGTTAAGAAAAGCAGGTCTTCACCCGACACTTCACCCCTTCAAAAATATGATTATAAAGTTTTGTTGGAAAGAAATATCCAGATTTATTGCTCCGACAGAAACTCCTGGGGGATTCTCAGAGATCTTGCGTGATTTAGGAACTACGAATGCTCTCCGAATTCAAAAAAGGACTATTGTTAAGAGTCACTGAAATTAACGTGAAGTATTGTCGACAATGGTCTGGTAAATTCGCCACCAAACAAGATTAAGTGCTTATTGCAGTATACAGTATCACCGCTTCAGGGGCCTCGCCACTCCACCTCCCACCCCCACTGACAGTCAGCTCTTGGGGAGGTTTAAACTGTTTTAATATTCTTTTTGGCTTTTTTTTTTTTAAGTTTAATTCTGAAGTGCTAGTAATGTTCTATTTCTTGATCTGGATGCAGGATGCTGGTTTCACAAGAATGCTCATTTGGAAAAATAATAGTCCACACTTAAGATATATGCACTTTTATGTATGTATGCTGTATTTCAGTTTTTAAAAAGTGTACTCCACAAGGGGTGACAGTGTGATTGTGAAAACCTTGTGGATCACACCCCCTTTATCTAGTATATGGATGGATGAGTAGAAAAATGGGGATAAAAACTAAATGACAAATAGGGTGGGATGGGGGGGATGGTTTAGGTGTTCTTTTTCACTTTTATTTTTTATTCTTATTCTGATTCTTTCTGATTGAAGGAAAATATTCAGAAATAGATTGTGGTGATTAACACATAACTATATGATCATACTGTGAACAGTTGATTGTATACCATGGATGATTGTATGGTATGTGAATACATTTCAAAAAAACTGAATTAAAAAAAAAATGTACTCCAAGATGTGACGATGTTAGTTCTTGCAGTTTAACTGTGTTGGAGACTAGAATTTAGACTTCTTAAATCCTGCTTCATTTTGTGTTCCAATATAGAATGTCTGTTCTCCAAATATTTCTATCCAAGCCAACCCACTTTTCTGCCTTTAATTAAGTACTTAGAGATGTAAGTCTCCCATACATTAGATCTTAAGGCACAATTTAATACTTAAGGAAGTAAAAACTTACATAAAATATTTTAAATTTCTACAGCCTTAATGGGTAATTAATCTAATTGATATTTTTATCATGGAAGTCGTCAGTACAATTATTTTAATTTGGCTATGCAATTTTTTGTGAATGATGCAGATTAAACTGGCATTATTAACACTGGAGAGCTCAGGTTAATCCTCTTATGTTTGCTGTTAGATTACTGAAATCTCCAAACGTTCTCTTCAGTTTATAATTAAACAAGGGAACATTTCCTAATACCCTCAGATTTGCAAACATGTGTATTATTTTATAGTGTGCTTTGACAGGTTCTGAAGAGGTCTGTTCTGAAGAGGTCTAGTTGGGTTTTAGGGTTTATTTTTCACTTTTTTAAAGTGAAAAAACTGAGAGTATAATTCTTTTTAGAACTGAAATATAATTCATACACCTTAAAATTCACCTCTTTGAAGTGTACATTTCATTGGTTTTAGTATATTCATGAGGTTGTACAACCACCTGCCACTGTCTTAATTACAGAATATTTTCTTCTCCCCAATAAGAAACTCCCCTCCTCATTAGCAGTCACTTGCCATTACTCCCTACCTCCAGCCCTTAGCAACCACTAGTCTACTTTCTGTTCTTATGAATTTTCTTGATCTAGATATTTCATACATGTAGAATCATACAATGTATGTCTTTTTATGTCTGTCTTCTTTCACTTAGCTTCATCCGTGTTCTAGCATGTACCAATAATTCATTCCTTTTTATGGCTGGTTAATATTCCATTGTATGGATATACCAAGTTTTGTTAACCCATTCATCTGTTGATGGACATTTAGTTTATTTCTACTTTGGAGCTATTATGAATAATGATGCTATGAAAACTCAAGTACACGTTTTTGTCTGGACATATGTTTTCAATTCTCTTGAGCAAGTTAGGTTTTTAAATTAAACTTTTTATCATTTTTTGAACTTTTTATTGTAATAACATATATACAACTCAAAACCTCCCAACTTATTCAAGTATAAAATTCGGTGTTATTAATTACATTTACAATATTATGCTACCATCACCAGTAACATCCATTACCCAAACTTTTTATCATTTTCAGAGAATAATTTATGCATATCATGTTATTTTACTTACTCTCACACTAAACCTAAATCCAAAGGCATATTACATTGGGATGGAAGGTTAGTTTTATCTTATTTTATTTGCTTTCCTAATTCACTCATTCAACTATTTTCTGAGTGCCTACTCAGCGCATAGTAGTGAACAAACCAAAAAAATCCATGTCTTAGTGAAGCTTACTTTCTAGTTACTGCTGGATCATGCATATCGAATAATAGGATTTATTAAGTTAACTATATGAATTTGGTAATATTTCACCAATTTTATATGATTCAACCTAATACTAAACTAAATTTCTCCTGAAGTTTTGTATACCATTTGTATTCAGATTAACTTTCCAAACAATGCTGACAACATTGAAAGATCTAAAAACTGTGTTCTTTTAACTATTATTTAATAGTGTACAATTCATATAGTAGTTGAAAGCGTCCAGAAAGAAAATTCAGCCTTGAACCTAACACTTCATTCTTCAGTAGCAAAACATAATTTGTTGGGTGCTAAATGAGGCATTACATAATCATTAATAACAAAAATGTTATTATTTTTAATCAAATATTCCTTCTTGGCAACTCAGAATAGTATTATCCACTATTGAACATTATTTGATAAAAATTCCCATGACTCAGAAACAAAGTAAATATTTTTCTCAAAAGACCTGTGATTTGAAATTGTGTGATTTTACCTGCAAGCAAATGAATGATAGTGATAAATAATCAATTTTATTTTCCTTTTTATATGTAAAGGAGAAAGTTAAGAGTTCAGATTATGCTCTCAGAAATCTAGGTTCAAATCTTGGTGTTGCCACTTATTAGCAGGGTGGCATTGGGAAGTTAAACTACATAAGCCTCATTTTTCTCTGTTAATTCAGGGTGATAGTAAATAGTACTTTCTTCGTAAGGTTGGGAAGCACATGGACATTCATTATTATTCATCAAGATAAAACATAGGCTGGGCCATAAAACAAGTCATTATTGTTTCCTCTCTACCTAAAACAGTCCCTGTCACATAGTAGATACTCCATAAATATTTGTTGAATGAGGGAATGAATATAACTCTGATTCCTAAATCTAATTGTGGAGTCTTAGCCATCTCTTGGTTACAGCCTCCCACCATTGTGAAAATAGCACATTCTATAATAGGAATTCCAAGACTTAAATCTCTAGTACTAAGTCTTAGAGGAGAAAAGAAGGGAGATTAAAATATTTCCACTCCACCTCATTTGCTTAGTGAACAATTTCAGTGATTGGTATTTGTTCAAATGCAGCTCAGTTTGGAGTTGCTGAGGGCCTGACAGGAAAGGCTGTCTTGTTTCCTCACCCACTCGGGGATGGAGGTTCCCAGTCCGTGTAGGACAGTTTCCTTGGAAAGATTTATGGACAAAAGTATGGGGAAATTATCAGGAAGGTAATTTTAAGAGGATGATGGTGAATAAAGCTCCATCTCCTCAATTCCAATGTATTAAGTAAGATCCTCCTGGGAGGAACTCAAGGTCAAAGAAAGAGTCACACCTGAACTGGAATTCCACTTGAACAAGTAGAATAATAATAATAATTAGTAGTAGTATTACTCATACTCAGGACAAGCATGTGCCAGGCACTCTACTAAGTGTTTTATGGACTTTTTTTTTATTTTGCCTTTACAACAACCACATTAAACTATTATTTTCCCTATTTTACATGTTGGGAAACTAAGGCATAGAGAGGTTAGATCATTTGTTCAAGATATCTGCTAAGTTGTAGAGTCAAGATTTGAACATTGGTCATCTGGTCTGGGACAGAATGTTGTCGCTATTACATGGATAATCCAGAGAAACAATAATCCTATCTAATATGTAGGGCATATTCCTTGTCCCAGATACGTCTTTTTTAGTTTCATTATTATTATTTTTGATCCAGGAGCCAGTCAAGGATCATTCATTGCATTTGATGGCTGTGCTCTAGTCTCCTTTAATCTTGAACACACCTATCACCATTTTTGTCTTTTAGGACATTGCTGTTTTTTAAAAATCTGGTCCAGTTGTCCTTGTGAAATCTCACAGTCTGGATTTGTCTGGTTTTTTTCCCTCATTAGTAGGTTTAGAGAAAGCATTTTGGCAATAATATTACCAGGATGATGTTGTGGACTTCATACTATATCACATCATGGGCCCACAGTTGTCAAGTTGTCCGAGGATGACTGATGCTAAGTTTGATTGTTTGGTTAAGGCAGTGTCCCCCAGATCTCTCTTTTCCCTTTATAATTAATAAGTCCTCTGTAGGATGGTACTTTAATTCTGTGTGGCTATCTTATTCCCCAAGAACTTTCATACAATGAAAGATGTTCGTTGCTGGTCCTTACCTGACACAACACAATATTTCATTGGTTGTTGCATAATTATTATTTTCTAGTACCATCAAATACTAATAGTGACAATATTATCTAATACTATCAGGGAAAAGAAAGAATTCTTTTAAATTCTAAATGTGAGCAAAAGAAGGTGGAAAACATCTTATTTCATTAAAATATTGACTTTTCTGCAACTATCCGGTAAGTTGGAAATTATTTTAAAATTAAAAGTAAAAAACTTGACTTTTCACAAAATTTTTTCCAAAAAAATAGGATGCAGGTAGAGGAAATTTTCTTTCTCTTTTGCCTTTGGTGAGTCAACCAGTCTTCTCACCTGCCATTGTACTTTTTATTCATCACACAGAATATATGTATTGCTT
>PVKY010009442.1:0-13300 GCA_004027775.1 Bradypus variegatus
TTCTTCACTGTGCAGCTCTCTCCATCTTATCTGCAGCTGCTCCCGGGCTTTTTGTTTTAAAGAACTAGTCTGTCTCCAAACGCCAGCCCACTGTTTCCCCACACCGTAGCACGGCTGCTGGATTTTCAGCTGGCTCACTCACTCATTTCAGAATGCAGGCTCCTAGTTTCACCAAATGCACATTCCCTGTGGATTTAGCAGACCTTGTCTGGCTGGTGCTATGTTGGAAGTGATGTTCTGGGTCACTTTCTGGTTTTTATTTAGTATTTTTCACGGAGGTGTTTTTTTGCCCTGTCTCACATAGCTGCCATCTTAGGTTCTCCCATTAACTCTTTTACCTGCTTTTGACTCTGTTCCTTTCCCAGCCAACTCCAGTTGCCAAGCCCCCAGGGTACTTTTGTCACAGTACAGCAACAGAGGGGAATTTACTGATCATCAAAGAGCATTCAGATGAACCCTATTACCCTGAAGAAGGTAATGTCACTGTATCTTGTCCTCCCCAGTGATTTCTAATGTCTCTTGGATACTCAAGGATAAGGTTTGGGCTCCTTTTTTTTTTTTTAATTTGAATTCAATAATACAGACTAACCAGTTTGTTCAGCTCACTGGCTTGTTAAATCCTAAAAATAAAGCTAGGTGGAGAAATTCAGAGTCAGGAGGGCTGTTTCTCCCTTGAAGGAAATCCAATATTTGAAAGCCATTGCTTAAAAAAAACCCTGTTAATTGGGAGACATTCACATTACCCAAAGGTTCTTTGTTCTACAGAAGGATTCACTACAGGATTCCTTTAAATAGCAATCTCCTGGGGTGAATGGAAAACATGGTTCAATTGACACACACACACTCTCTCTTTCTATACATATATTTTTAAGACAGATCTTGCACAAAGCAAATTATGACTATAGGTTTTCCACCTTCTCTTGGTGTTTAAAAGCTTGGCATGCAAGATAGTTCCCAGGGCAGGACCACCTACAAAGGTCCAGAGCCTGAGCAGGGCCAGAGGGAGAGGAAAGCAAGGGTGAATGATCTAGTCCAGAGGCTGAGTGGGGTCTTTGGTCACCTTGCATGATCTTTTACATTTCCTTCGGCCTCAAATGTGGCAGAAGTGAAATATTTTTATTCATTACCCTCTAATTGTTTAAAAAAGCCATCTATATTATCGATTTAAGAATGCTACAAACATCCATCCATCTTTCACAGATGATTAGTTTATTGCTAGAGCAATACATCCTGAATTTTAAAACACTAAAAAAGCAGAGGGAGGGAGAAGGAGAAATCAGATACTTTGAAGGCATTTTTGTGTAATGAATTTGTTGCTAGGGGAGGGGGAAGGATTACCTCATTTTAATTCAAAAGAATTATTTTTGTATTTATTATATAAGATGTTTTATATTTAACAGAGACTTAAGAAATTTGGTGTTCTTTTCAAAGCTGCTCAGAAATTATAAAGAACTTGCATATATCTTGGAATTACATAAAACTGGCTTTCCCTTTTTCAAATGATTTTAAATTCTTGTGCTTTCAAATGCATAGATTTAGTTGCTAACATCATTGCAGGAAATGTGGCCATTTATTTCCCTCCTGTTGTCTTCAGCATTTACTTAGAGGGAGCTGAGACTTCAACATGAACTGAAATATGAAGTCAGTAGAGATGGACGTCCAGTATGTTAAGTTTTACATCATAAATTTTTGGAATGCTCCTTAAAAATGAATCCAGGTGGTTTTAATTATTGTTTAACAATTCCTTTAAGCACTTGCTGTATTAGGCTCAAGGAATGTCAGAATAAAAGGGCTGCTTACAGATTATATGGTCCAACCTCTCACTGTATGGATGAAGAATCTTAAGTTAGGAAAGGTGAGATGACTTCTCTCAAACCTCATGAAAATTCAGTGGCAGCTCTGGACTAGAACGTCACTTAATTCCTGGTTCACTGCTGTGTCCTCCTCCAGTCACATCACATCTGCATTCTTCATTCTGGGGTTTGCAGATACATCCTTCTATGGGATCCTCGATTCCTTGTGTGAAAATCTAGCCTCCTGAATGGATCTTTGGCCGCTTGAGGATGCATGCTCAATTATCAACTTTAAGACACAGCTTAAACCCCTGATCCTCCATGAAGCTTTGGAGACTAACAGTGATTTTTTTCCTCTCCTTCTTCTGTCCTCTTCAGGACTTCACTCTTTTTTTCCCCCTGCACTATTATTTGACAATTTACCAGGTACCCTGTATGGATGTTTCCTTTATTCTACCTAGTCTCTGATGGATTCTGCCTGCACACTGTCTCTTGCCTTCAGCCCCTTTATTCCTTCCTCACTTCTATTTTTCTTGTCCATTCTTTTTTCCACTTTGACTACTCTATAGTTCCATTACTGGTTCCCCCTAACCCCATCTGGGCTTTCCTCTGCCCTGTCCACATTAATATTCCTGGCAAGTGCAACTGTGTCAATCTTAAGCTTAAATATATTCTTTACCTTCCCTTGGCCTTTCTATCTACAAACGTCTCAGTCTCACCTTTAAGGCCCTCCAAATAAAGTTCAAACTTCATTTACCATTTATATCACCCACTATTCCCCTCATGTAACCAATACTCTCAACTTACGCTGTCCAACCTGGCAGCTGCTAGCCACATGTGGCTATTGAGTCCTGAAATGTGACCAATCTGAATTAAGATGCACTGTAAGTGTAAAATGTGTAAAATACACACTGGCTTTTGATGACTTGGTACAAAAAAATAATGTAAAATATCTCATTAATAATTTTGATACTGATTATATGTTGAAATGATAATGTTTTATATTGTATTAAATGAAACATATTACTAAAATTAATTTTACCTTTTAAAAACTTTTTGATGGTGGCTACTAGAAAATTTTAAATTACATATGTGACTACCGTTATATTACTACTGGTCAGTGCCTCCCTAGACAAATCAGACCACTTGTGTTTCCTGAACTCGCCTTATACTTTCCTGCCTTCATCCACACTATTTCCACCCTCTGGCACATCTCCACCCTTCTTTGCTGGTCAAATTCTACCCTTGGTTAAAGGTTCGTCTCAGGTGCCACATACCTTATGGAATGTGTCTTCATCACCAAATGCATATGCTTTCTCTCTTGAGGCAGCATGGCATGGTAGTTTTCGGAGTACAGATTCTATAACCAGACTGCCTGGATTCAAATCACAGCTTCACCCCTTTAAGGTTAATTCCCACAACTATAAAATGATGATACAAACTATCTCATAGATACTTAACATTTAAAAATGATTATTCAACACTAACATAGGGTAGGATTTCAATAAGCACTTGTTTTCATTTACAGCTGCTCACTGTGAAAGGTGCAAGCTGCCCAGCCAACACGTAATGCCAGCTCTATTTCCTTGGCAGGGGTTATGGTAGATTTTGGAATTGACTCTTCATATCATGGGTCACCTCGAAGTCTATGAAATGTCTGTAACTTGTCCCTGGAGCTTGACTCTGCTCTGATTATAATTAGGACAACTGAGAGGGAGATTAAACACTCCCATTGGTCCTTTTCTGTTGGGTTCAGGTATCTCTTATAGACCTCATTTGATAGCCTTTTAAGGAAATGATAAAGAACAACCTTCCATTAAATATTTCACCTCTAGGAAACCACTCTGCAGAGTTTGCAGTTGCTCATTGATTTTAAAAAGTTTAGCCCGTTGGAACTCTTCCCATTGGAAAGTTACTGTCCTCCAAGACAACTGTTGCAAATCACCCAAGAAGCTGGAAGAATTTATGAATTATAATGGGAACCAAGATGCTCAACAAGATTCCCTGGATAATGGATTTTCCAAGTCATTTGTGCATCAACTAAATTAAAAGTATAAAGCCTCAGAGGAAAATGGTAAACACATCTAAGACCATTCTGAAAACCCATTTAAAGTTTTCTAAAGACACTAAGCAAAGCAATCCATTCTTTACCCCCCTAAGCCAGACTTCTTCTAGCAATAATATAACATGACAAAATAACTCTGGTGAATAAAACTATGTATTGAATTCTCCCTGGGGAAAGTCTGTGTCATGTGTAACGTTTTCTCAAAAATATTTTTCAGCAGCAGAGAATATTATGTTGTCAAGGCAGTGACATTGCAGATCTGCTTCAGGAAGTGCTTTCATTATAAGCTTCTGTTTCCAGATACTTAAAAATTTTTTTGAGTAAACTGTAGAAGCTGGTTGTAACTAATATACCACATACTTTTAATTAACTTGAGGATGGGTTTGAAATGCCTGAAATTACCTCCATGTATTCCTTTCCTTTTCATTAACTCACCAGCTCTGGCAGACACCAATTTGTGTGGTTGCGTGGCTCAAAAATGCTCCCTTCCCTGTAAGCACCTCATTGACTGTGCAGGTTGATCCTATGCCCTGGCTCAAGTTGGGGAACATTTGACTCAAACTGGGCCAATCATATTCTCTCTCTCTGGTATTGAAACTTGTAATAGAGACAGAGGAGTCTTTGGAGTTGACTCATTATAAAGGCAAAACTTCAAGAGAAGTTCCCTAACCTTCTGCTTCTGAGATGCCAGATTGTCTCCAGATCTTGCCCACTCCTTTTACCTCCTTATTTTTCTATGGGTTCATCTCTTATGATTACATTAGTCAGAGTTGATTTCTGGCACTTGTAAAGGAGACCTTAACAGGTTCCCACCTCTGGTATCCAAGGTGAAATAGTCCATTGTTCCGTTGTACATACAGGGCATGTGTTGGTCATTGAGAAAGCAGAAGACTTTGAATAGTGATTCCCCAGTTGTTTCTCTAAGCTAGTGTCAAAGGCCAGGAGTGAGCCTATGGAGTAACATAATGTTAGTTCAGCTGCCCCTGTAAGAGAGAAAGGCTTAAAGAAGTACAGCTCAAATGATACCCTTGCTAAGGTTTCTTTGTTACCCTCCTCTGAACTCCCACCAGACTTTGTTTATAACTCTCATCTACTTTTTATCACCTTCTGCATTTCCCTGCAATCATCTGAGAACTGGTCCTCTCTCTCCTATGCCTGGAAGACTGTAAACTCCTGGAGGGCAGGGGTGATGTCTTTGGTTCCTTCACAGTGCGCTGTACGTAGTAAATCTTCAGGACATAGTTCCTGAGTGTTCATAAAGTTTAATGTGAAGGTTTTCTGTGTGAGATTTTGGAGCAGGGAATGAATGAGCTTGGACACTCTTGCTGGGCAGACAGGACTGACCCAACAGGATGATATAGAACAGTCTGTTATCTGGTGTTAGGTAGCATGTTTCAGCGACAGCTCAACCTGGGCTGAAAAGGCCATCTTATTATTAGATTCCAGGTAATAATGAGCTCTGCTATTTTGGGATTCTAACTCATTCACCTACCAGGATGAAAAGAAATAGTGGGTCATTTTCTCTAATTAATACCTCCCAGGAACAACACTTGGCCCTTGCATGATATTCACTGTTTAACCTCATAGATGGGCTGTGGGTTTTTCAGTCTTTCTGCATTATCGGATTGTTACAATAATACTTTAGAGTATGGAAAACCTTTATTTCAAGTACTTTTGGGTCTGTTGTCTTATTTATCTTCATAACAGCCAGCCCCACTCAGGGGCAGGAATCATCATGTGCCTTTTAAGTACAGCACAGAGGTTTTATTACTAGCTCAAACCTACAGCCCAGGTTAGGGAAAAGGCTACCTGAAGCTAGAACCCATATCTGCCCAGTCTTTGTCCTTTTGATCAATTCATATAATTTGGGGGCTGTATCGGAACCCTGCTCCAGAACACCAGGGTATCGTCATCCCTGCAGGCTCAAAATGCATCTGCTACCACTCATGAGGTGGAATTAGGAACCCAGAAGTAACCTTATTTCATCATAGTCAAGGACATATGTACATGTTGAGTGAAGTAAGCCAGACACAAAAGGACAAATATTGTATTACCTGAGTGATAAATAATTAGAATAAGCAAACTCATCGAGTCAGAATCTAGAGTATAGGTTACCAGGGGACAGGGTGAGGATAGTGAATAGTGAGTTAAGGCTTAAAATGTACTGAATTCCTATTTGGAAAGATGAAAATGTTTTGGTAATGGATGGTGGTGATGGTAGCACAAAATTGTGAATGTAATTAACACTGAACTATATTTCTGAATGTGGTTAAAAGGGGAAATGTTAGGTTGTATATATTGTAACAGAATAAAACTTTTTAAAGAAATCCACGGAACTACACTACACAGTGAACCCTAAATTAAACCATGGGCTATAGTTAATAGTAAAAATGTGCTGTTATCAATTATAGCAAATGTACCAGACCAATACAAGATGTTAATAATAGGGTGGTATGTGGGAATCCTGTATTTTATGCATGATTGTTCTGTAAACCCACAACTTCTCTGACAAAGAAAAAGGACAAATGTAACAGCACAGGAAGAGAGTCCAAATCTTCATTCTGAAATTTGAGTTTTATTTATAAATTGTACTTTTCTGAATTTGGCTCTGGCGGTATTAAAGAGCTTTGGTTCAGGGCCACATGGAGAGCATCTGTGAGTGGTTTGTTGGCAGGGAGGGGGTGTCACCTCCAAGTGAGGCAGCAGCTGGGAGTAAATGAAGACCTTTAGGAGAAGCTGGTAGAAGCTGCCCACCAAGTCAGAGAGCCCACCTGTCTGGTGGGTGGGATTGTCTTAATTTCCTTTAAAAAAAAATGGTGGGAAATTTGCTAAAATCTGCATTATGTGTGATTTTTGTGCACCAAGGGGAGCTGCCAGAACAGAGCACATACACTCCCACGGAGCCAGGCCTCTCAGGTCTGGAAGAGAGCATCAGGGTCCCTCTCCATCACCGTGACTAAATTAGCTTCAAAACTTCATTGTGAAGATCAGAATTACACAGAACAAGACACTGCCTGGTGCAGCCACACTGGGAGATTATATTTTGGAAAGAGATCTTTGTTGTCTCATTTCAAAACATGAAAAGAAAACCAAATTGAAGGGCTAAGGAAGAAAATGGAGGGGGTAAAGGAACAGGACTGGGGCCCTTAATTAATCTGACTTACTGCTTTTGGAATCATTAAAAGAATAAGGGAGGGGGAGACTCAAGGAATTATTGCTCTCTGAGGAGGGAGTTGAGTCCAATGCCAAAGAGATTTGTGTGTGAAATCTTTTTGACTCTTACACTTCCATTCAGATTTTGGGAACTCTGTTGCTTGCTTTTTAGTGTCCTGCTAGGGGCTATTATTCACTTTCCCCAAAAGGATGATTTTAAAACTAATAAAATAAAATGTGGGCCTTGCAAATCTTCCCCCAAGGAGTCTGTTTATTGGCACACCTGGGATTAAGAATCACCCCAAAGGCAGGTGGAGGGGGGCAGGTAGGGCTGGGAGAGCTGAGTTAGAACTGAGGTTCAAGTTCAACATCTACCTCTGGCCTCTGAGTTTTTTTGAGGGGAGGGGGAAGTAGTATATGATCCTTGCCAGATTCTGGGAATTTTTGCCTGGCTACAGGGCAACTGAAAGTAGGGCCAAGCAGTCTAATCACAAGAATGTGAGCAGGCTTCCCTTGGTCCTGTGGGCTTTCTGGGAGCTGCTACCTGGAGGACTGGGACCCCATCTTTCTCAACTATGCTGCCTCGGTGTGTGCTTGTTTTTTTTTATGCATCTTAGTTTAGGGATTGATCCTTCCCTGTTGAGTGAGACAAACAACAAAAACTAAAACCACCTAGATGGGATATACTATCATAAGTGAGCTTCAGGTCTTGCTTCTCTTAAGCCATTATGTCTGCTAATGGCCCTTTCAAAAGACAGACTGGGGGTCTGGAAAACCTAGGACCTAGATGCTGGCATGAAAATGAACTAACTCCATTAGTACCTCCGTGCTTCCTTATTCTCTAGGGTGAAGATTTAAAAATGACATTTAAATGTGGTACACACTAATGAACATAACTGCTTCCTTTATATACAAAAAGGTTGTATAAAAACCTTTGATTTGGTGGCTTCTATTTGGCTATCCTCTCAGTTTGGTCATCTAGTGACTCAATAAACATGTTAATCATACTACATGCCAAATTCTGGAGCTGAGTATGACTTCTTCAAGAAACTCATTATAGCTTAGTGATTCTAAACCAAGGGGTAGGATTTTGCCCCTTAGGGGCAATTCTAGAGACATGTTTGGTTGTCACAGTTTGGGAGAAGTGTGCTACTGCTGGCGTCCAGTGGGTAAAGACAGGGATGCTGCTGAATAGTCTACAATGCACAGGACAGTTCACACATGAAAGAACTATCCTGGTCAATGTGTCAATAGTACTGAGGATGAAGACCCCTGCTCTTGTAGAAGAGGTACACATTGAACAAATAGTGTGATATATGCAAAAATATAAGTACAAAGTATTAAAGCAGGTATGTGTATGTGTGGCAGGGGTATGGAGCATCAAGGAAGGCTTCGGGAGAAAGGACAAAACACCCAAAAATGGCTTTGATTGAAAGTTTGTAAGTGAAGAACTACATATTGAGCTTTTTTTTTTTGCACAGCCCTCTGGGTAATTTAATCAAAGATTTCTGATGACTTTGTGTCTTGCCTTTAAAAATAATTTCCCTCCCAAAGAGCCTGGGAGAGGCATGAAGAAGGAAGAATTTATTCAACCATATTTCTTGCTTCTCAGCAAGGAATCTCTAGTCTATTCTAACCTGGCATGTCTCCCTTGACATTCTAATCTTAGGTTATTTTTCCACCTGGACTCTTCTTCAAGGTTTGTTTCATAACCCTTAACCCAAGAGGGCTTCCCTTGGAGACTTTGGTCCACAGTGAATTCCTGGGAGCCTTGAAGCTTCTCTCCCCACCTACATGAGTCTCTAGGGGTGTGTTTCTACCTAGATTGTTGTGTTTCCACCTAGACTCCTCAAGGAATCATGCCCCCCACTTGTATATCCCCCTGTAGTATTGAACACTGTTCTGGACCCTGATTTCAACTGAAGGTGGGAGAAAGGGGAAGATATTCAGGGAAGATGTCAGTAGATTACACCTTCCTGTGACACTGGCTTGACAGATACCTCACATTTTATCCTCTTAAAATCTCTGGATGGTGTCTGATCATAAAGTTGAACATTTGAATCTCTGTTCAGCAAGCACAACATGCAAAAAATAAATTGCTATAATTATTATTAGCATTTTCTTACTAACAGATTTTTCAGAAGCTGTTTCCATATCATGCAGATCAACCTTTCTGTTGTCATAGAGACAAAGATCTTTATATAACCATAGGCAAGGTGACATTATTTTTTCCCTCCCTCCTTCCAATTGCCTAGAACTAATAAGAAAAGGGAAGAAAATATTTAAAATCAATTTTTTTCTTTGACATTTTCCCCCAATTAAAGTGAGTGAAGAAACATAGACTATTTTTTGTATCATGCTTTAGATTTTAAATATCTATGTTTTTAATAAAATGTGGAAGGGGATGAAAGATACCGACAGTATCATTTTCAAACTGCAAGCAGCAGGTTTGTCAGTAAAATGCAGTTATCCATATATCTTTTTTTTTTATTCCCTTTTTAAACCAAATAATGAACTTTAGATGGAGGTCTTAGAAGGCAGGGTTACCAAGGGCTGAAGTGATTAAAATACAAACGAACACCTACTGAGGGGCTGATGATGAATTCCAGGTGCTCTGGTGCACTTGCCTCCTCCAGCCCTCAGGACTGGGAGTGCTGTCCTCCTCTCCCCGGAGGAAAATCCTATGGATGAGGTAGCACAGGGATAACTTTCTCCTGGAAGCCTTACCATATAATTTCAATGCTCTTCTTTTGATGAAGTGCTAATAATTTATTATTCATAGCATTTTTCTATCTTGTAATTATTGTCTACTATTTCATTTATTCATTATCAAGAAAAGATGATTCCAGCATGAATTCCAGCATGAACTCATCCGCTCTTCTGTCCTTCTACTCAATATTAGTTCTACCTTTACCCATCTGTCTTATTCCCTCAGGACTCAGAAGTATCCTTCTTTCTAAGATGAACCCTTTCCCTGGGTTTTTAGACTGAGGCTTTCCTCCCATTCCAGTTGAGATCCTCCACCAGCAGATATATTCTCCCCCATCCCTTGTATATTTAGTTTCTCCTTCCCCATGGGTTCGTTTCCCTACTCCTCTTTTTAAAAAATTTTTATTGAGGTAATATATATACAACATAAAATTTCCCACTTTAACCACTTTCAAGTTATGGTTCAGTGGTGATAATTACCTTCACAATGTCATGCTACCATCACCACCATCTATTTCTCTTTGAAGAAAAAACTAACTTTCCTCAATCCTCTTTCTTTTTCATCTTTCTTGGGGTTTGGAATTTTAATTTTATCACAGCTGCCCTTTTGCAATAAATTGTGTGTGTGTGTGTAGATGGGGAAAGGGAGTGTATGGCACAAGGAAGTTATAAACATACTTCTTGCTCTGCAGAAGATTATATCCTCCATGGAGAGCAGTGCTTTGGTTCCCAAACTTGGGTGTGCATAAGAATCACCTGGGGAGCATGTTGACCTACAGGCTGTTGGACTCCACCCCCCGAGTTTCTGATTCAGTAGATTGGGGTTGCAGCCTGAGTCCTTGCATTTCGGACGTTTCCCAGGTGATGCTCATGCTGCTGGGGGAAGGGGAGGACTGCACTTTGAGAAACACTGCCTTAAAATAACCCTCCTATTACTTCATATGCATCTGTTTTATCCTATGGATGGTGGAGTCACCATATTGTGCTGAAAAAGTTACCCTGTTTTTGCCCTCATAGGCTCCACCATTACAGCATTCTCACCTTAAGGATACTGCTGTCCCTCAAGGATCTGACCCTTAGGAAACCCGCCCTTGTGAAGATCCCCATGCTTGGCTGGCCTAAGGAATCTAAGTGTCTAGGAGAGGATGCCCTGGGTGGTGAATGCTATCCTAGGGCCTGTGGAGGGAGGAAGTCAGAGATTCTCCAGGATCTCACATGGATGGCAAAGAGCTTTAGAGCTTGCAGAACTAGCTTCTCTTTGAAAGTTGCACTAGCTAGTGTCAGAATGCTAGCTGTACTTATATTGTGCCCTTTTCCCATCTCTACTCCCAAACCTAGTCAGCCCTATAAAATCTTTTTGAGGGATTCCAGGCTTCCCTAAACTGTGCTGTGGGGCAGCCAGAGAAAGTCTGTTGCTGGCTTTTTCACTTGAGCCTTCTCCAGGGAAGAGGCACCCTCCGGAGGTCAGCAGGGGGGTGGCAGCAGGAGTCATTGAGAGATCTCAGTGGAAAGCAGAGTCCCAGCAGGAGCTGGGACTTGGCCCACCCATTCCTGCCCCCACCAGGAGGTTCTCCACTGCCAATTTTAGAGAAACCTGGAGTTTTGTTTTTTTTTTAATTAAGGAAGGTGTAATTTTCCTACAAATATAAAAATATAACATGAAGTCCCATCTTTGTACTCAAGAGCTGTTATTCCACCTCTTTGGATCCTGGTTTCTTTTCTGTGTCAAAAAGTTGGTGGGTGGGGGACCAGGGTGGGGATTGGAGTTTAGTGATCTCTCACTTCCTTCCCAATCCTCAATTTCTGCTATGCTGTGTAATTAGTACCAGGTGAGTGGGAGAGGCTGTTAATGCCAGTCATTCAAAAAAGCAAGATAGGAGGCTTGCTGGGGAAGGAAAAGGGCTGGGACTGGCAAGGAGGGTTCCATGGATTTGTTGATTGATTGAAACAAATTCTATTAACATGGTCCTCACCCTCTGGTAATGGAGCTGACAAGATAATTAATGGAAACATGGAAACTAATTAATATAACCCCCTCTATCCTTAAACTGTATCTGAAGAAGGCCCCATCTCTCCCACAGGGAGAAGCCTGGCCCCTTGGAGGGAGGGGAAAGCTCTGTGAAGTAGGCCTCAGTGAAATGGGGTCGGGGAAACAGGTCTCTTTCTTCTCCCAGCCTGCAGTTCCATCACCTGTAATGGTTGCAATGTATGTTAACTGAAGACCTCCATCAGCCTGGTGCCTATTGGATACTTTTGTGGTATGTTTTTCTTTTCTTTTTTTAACAGCTTTATTGAGGAATAATTCCCATACCATAAAATTCACCCAATAATTCAGTGGCTTCTAATATGTTCACAGAGTTGTGCAACCATCACCACAGTTGAATTTTAGAAAATGTTCATCACCCCTAAAAAGCCATACCTATTAGCAAGCACTCCCCAGTCCTCCACAGCCCTGGAAACCTCTCATCCACTTTCCATCCCTATGGATTTACCTTTCCTGGATGTTTCGTATAAATAGATTCTTAGAATATGTGGTACATTCTTCTAAAGAGAAGAAAGGAGAACTTTGATCCACTAGCACCAAAGGCTATTCTTGCCTCACTGCCCCTTTTACCCCATTACTTCAGCAAGTAACTTCGTCCACCTGCTGGCTGATGTATACAATTCCTTTAACCAACTCTGAGTGTGGAAATGGTGGGAGGTGGGGGAAGAGGTGGCGGGTGGCAGGATACGAGGCCTTTCATTTATTAGGTACCAGACTGAAATGCAAGCACAGCTGGGGCAGGAATGCCCCTGTGCCTTTATGTTCACTCTGTTGGAGGTGGGCACAGGTTGAGGGAGGGGCCTGCCAGCAGTCCCTGTTGAGTGACCAGGTCACCCCGGTCCTTGGTCCTGAGCCCTCCATTGCCAGAGGACCAGAGGGTGTCATAACTTACAGTAACCTACGCGGACCTGGTTGGCCCAAGGCTCAAAGACCACGTCAGCTGCTAATTGAGGGGTATCACTCCCACGTCTTCCAGCTGCGGCAGTAAGCGAGGCCTTCTGGGGCTTCTGAGCAGTTCTAGACCTCCTGACACAGCCCCAACCACAGGGAAAGATCCAGCCCCGGGCAGCCAGGGGCAGGATGCTGCGCCCGCCCGCAGGGCTAAAGCCCAAGGTGCCGCGCGGGATGCCAAAGACAGCCCGCCAGCTTTGGGTTCTCATCACTCCTAAAGGTGGTGAAGTTTGACAGAGCGAAGCGTCTTTCTCCGAACTTCCAGGTACAGGGGGCGAAAGAGAAGGGAGGGCAGGTGGCCCGGAGCAAGTGAGGGTCCCGCGTACTCACAGTCGGGAGACGCCGGAGCGCGGACCAGGGCAGCGCAGGGCGCCGGCGCGAGGGCAGCTGCAGGGCTCAGGGCAGCGCGCCCCGCGCAGCGCGGGTGACGGCGGCGGCAGCAGCAGAAGCAGCAGCAGCAGCCGCAGCTCGGGGGACCGCGGCCCCATGGCCCGCCAGCGCTTCTGCAGCGGGGCCCGCACCCCGGACGGCCCCTGAGTGTGGCGCGTGCCCCACTCTCCGCCCCTTCGCCTGCCCTTCCACCCC
>PVKY010009443.1:0-13300 GCA_004027775.1 Bradypus variegatus
TACCATATTATTCGTTGTACCTTTTTGTGCTTATCCATGCTGCTCTCTGCACAGAGGCCACTGGACAGATTCCATGTCAAAGGTCTCCTCCTCTGTGAGTCTTTGCATCACATCCTCAGCAGCCTCCATCACTCTCTTCTTAGATGCCCTCATTATTGGCAGGGACCATGCCCTACTCACCTTTGACCCAGCACCCTGAACCATGGCTGGGACAGAGGAGACCCATCGTCAACACCCATGGGATAAATCCCCCTCTTTTAGATAGCTTGTAGTGGGCTTTCACCTACTACCCAGGGAATCTTAAGCTCCCCCATGGTCTAGGTTTCCATTTATTAATTATTTGAAACTTGGAGCAAGTTTCTCCAAAGTTACAGCTGCTAATTAAGTTCTAGAGCCACAAAAGCCAATTTAACCCATAAGATAGTTTAAATGCACTAAATGTATAGTTCTTTGAGTTGTTGTATTTAATGCATAAGTGAGGCCATGCATTTGGAAATTCTTTGCAAACGTAAGAAACTATTATACACTTTGATTTATAAACATATTATTAATATTATTAACACTCTTTCCTGCATCATCCTTCTCGCTCTCCTCTTCCTGCTTTTTCAGTTTTCCTGCTTTCTCCTCCTCCCACCAAGTCGCCATCACATCTGGTTCACTAGGCTTCAGTGAACTGATGAGAAACCAAAGTACTAATTAGAGCAGTGTGGCCTTGGCAGGGTGGTATGTGGTGATATGGGAGCACACCACTTAAGGCACACGTCTATCACTCAGGGCAGCTTTGCCCGTGGTGAAGAAGAACATGAGAACCCTCTTCTCTCTCCCAGAGAAGAGAGTGCAGCCTTCTACACTGCCTGGTCAGCCATTTAGGACATGGATCTTGGTAGGATGTGCTGGTTTGGATGTATTCTGTCCCCCAAAACGCCATGTTCTTTAATGCAGTCTTGTGGGGGCCAAAGTATTAACATTGATTAGGTTGGAATCTTTGGATTAGGCTGTTTCCATGGAGATGTGACCCACCCAACTGAGGGTAATACCTTTGATTAGATTATGTCCATGGAGATGTGGCCCTGCCCATTCAGCGTGGCTCATGATTAATTTACCAGAGCCCTATGAGAGCTCAGACAAAAGTTGCTCAGTGCTTCTGCAGCTTAGAGAGACATTTTGGAGATGGCCGTTGAAAGCTGATGCTGACATTTTGGAGAATGCCATTGCCATCCACATGCCTTCCCAGCTAACAGAGGTTTTCTGGATGCCAATGGCCTTTCTTAAGTGAAGGTACCCGATTGTTGATGCCTTACCTCGGACACTTTATGGCCTTAAGATTGTAACTTTGTAACCAAATAAACCCCCTTTATAAAAGCCAATCCACTTCTG
The DNA here is from genome assembly GCA_004027775.1 of Bradypus variegatus. Lineage (NCBI taxonomy): Eukaryota > Metazoa > Chordata > Mammalia > Pilosa > Bradypodidae > Bradypus > Bradypus variegatus. The sequence goes on from PVKY010009443.1 coordinate 1,378, forward strand.
GTATATTGCAAAAAGGGAGCATTAGCAAACCAGAACAGCAGGATAGTCATTTGTCACTCAGGGAGTGCCTGGGATGAATCCAGTGGCCCTCCAGAAGAAGATCTCGACAGGAGAGAGGTCAGATAAGAACAGTCAAGACTGGAGAGGACTGGGAGAGGACACCCATGTGACAAGTGCCTTTTTAGATTGGCAAATTGAACAGATGAGGGACTGTAAAGAAAAGGTGACCTAAAGTCCCTTATGGAATCCTGGACACTTGCAGTAAGTAGTTTGGAGACAATTAAAATAAATTCCTACTTTAAAAAGTGAGTGGTTGACTATATATATGCACTGGAATTGAACAGTTAAGAAAATGGATGGCAGATGGCAGGAGCCAGTTTTCTTACTGTTGGAGTGGGTGTTAACAGATAAACAAGGGCAGAGGGCTAGAATGATCCATGTGGTAATGGAATAGAGTTGAAGACATTAGTATGAACTCATTTTAACTTAATATAGATACATATGGTTCACATAGAAATATTTAAAGATATGCATATGTACGTGGGTTAGTATCCACACATATTATTTCCTTACTTTCCCAGTTGAGAGGGCTTAGAAGCAACAACACCCCATAACAATGAGGACACTTAGTGCCCTAATCTTAGTTCTAACACCATTCTCCACCAAAAGGAACCAGGGCATCTGGAGAAATGGCTGGTTCTATGACTGGGCTATGCAAGATGAGTTGGGAGCTGGAAAGTAAGAAGCTGCTCAAAAACCTCATAATGATGAAGTTTGTCAAGAGACACAGGAGCCAAAGAAAAGAGCTCCCAATGGCAAAGCTGGAACAATTTGAATAACAAAATAAATCAAGTAGTATTGGATTATAACCCAAAGTATAAGACAAATCTCCATGAGTTCATACTAACGTAAGTAAATAATTAAGTAAATAAGGAAGGGAGATTATATAACTCTCCAATGTAGAAGAATTCCCAATAATTTATGTAGACACTCTTCCCTTGAGGTGGAACATAATCCCCACCCCTTAAGAGTGTGCTGCCTGCACGTGGTGACTTCCTTCTAAACAGTACAGTATGGAAAGGGCATAGGGGGAATAACTTCAGGGTGGAAAAACCAAGCAAACAGCACCTCAGCCAGGTGATCAAGGTCAACATCAACAATGAGGGGTCACGTTGATGGCCTATACCCTTGATATGAAGTGCTGAGAAGGACACTTCAGCTCTTGGTCTTCCTCCCCCCAAAAATCCATAAACCCATTCCAACCATGAGAAAAACATCAGACAAATCCCAACCGAGGGACAGTCTACAAAATCCGACTACTACTCAAAACTGTGAAGATCAACAGAAACAAGGAAAGCTTCAGAAATGGTCACAGTCAAGAGGAGCCAAAGGGAACATGACAACTAAATGTAACACGGAATGGTGTATGGGATTCTGAGACAGAAAAAGGACACTAGGGAAAAACTAAGGCAATCTGAATAAAGTATGGATTTAGTTAATAATGATCTATCAATTAATACTAATATAGGATGTTAGTAATGGGGAAACTGGTGTGTGGTACATGAGAACTCTCTATACTGTCTTTGCAATTTTTCTCTACATCTAAAACTATTATAAAATAAAAAGTGTATTAAAAGAAAAGTAGGTGGTTGTATCACACACCCAAATGTTAATACTGATTATTTGTGGGTGGTAGGATCATGAGTGTTTTAAATTTTCTTTGTTATACTTTTATGAATTGCTTAAATTTTCCACAAAGTATGTACCATTTATAAAATCAGAAAACATTTAAGTGGGTATGAACCTCCCATTAGAGATGGCAAATTGAGCATATGCTTTTATCTCCTCTCCCTCCAAAGATCCCACAAAAATGACTAAAAATTATTTTTTTTTTAAAGTAAAAACCCATGAGAATACAGAGAATGGAAGCGAAGATATCAGTGGACAGGAGAGTTCAGCAGAGTTTGGGGTGACCTAAAGTTACTAGCAGAGTGGAGGAAGGTCCTGCAGAGGGAACTGAGGATAAGAGGTGAACAGATTCTCCCCATGGAGCCCACGACTTGGAGGCAGCAGGCGCTGCAGGAAGTAACCTGAAGCATGGGCTGGAACCGGCAACGGGTCCGAAGAGATACAGGGAGATCTTACAGCCCCTCGTCTCCTCCCCACCCCACACAATCAGGCAACTACATCCTGCAAGACACTGCAAGACTCTAGAGAAATTGAACCAGCGCTTCCTGGAAATCTGGGATACACACAGTAGAGGGCAGCTGCCTGACTGAAAACAGGGGCATTTAGTATCTATACGTCCACATGCTAAATAGTAGAGGCCTCTGTCCTACTGTTGTTTCTTTTTCCTCTGCTTGATGAATTTTTTTTAATAGGCAGGGAAACATAACTCAATCAACCTAAGGCACAGAAACATTTGAGTACTCATTGTCTAATATTTACATCCATAATATATTTACATCTAAATAACTTTGTCAAAAATAGTAGAAAGGAAGATGTCTAACAGAGACAACATAAAAAGCATAAAGTGATTTCCTCATTTCAAATTGTGTTACACCTATTCTTTTTCTTTTTGGCTCTAGCCCATGATATAACCATCTAGGATTCACTCTTTGCTTTATAGTCCCATGGATTTTAAAAAAATTTTATTCTAGTAACATACATACAACCTAAAATTTCCCCCTTTAAGCCACACAGTCAAATACATAATTCAGTGCATTTAATTAGGTTCACTATGTTGTTCTACCATCACTACTATCTGTTAACAAAGCTTTTCTATTATACCAAAAAGAACCTCAGTATATTTGAAGCATTAGCTCCTCATTCCCCATTCCCACCCCATCCCCTGGTAACCTCATTATAAATTCTGACCTACTCTACTCCAAGAAAGGGACTCTCAGGTATATATCCCCCAGGTAAAACACTGGAGGATTCCCCATTGGAAAAAATGTACTAGCTCCAGAGGAAAGCCCTGTAGGTGTTGACTTTTCTTGGTCTCGCAGTGAAAGAGCCTCCTGGTGAGGCCTCCTGTCACCTCCAGTGTTCTCGAGTTGCCAATCATTTTGATTTCTCACTGTGACACAGCCTGCGATCATCAGGAATTTGCAGAAAGTATCCCACATGAAAGAGAGAGAACAAAACAAACAAGCAGGGAAGAAACGAACTCAGAGGAAACAAAGATGATGTAGGGAGATGAAAATATTTTTTAATATATGTATATATTTAATTATTAGTCTCAGAGAACTAAAAGAAGATACACATCCATGAAAAAGAACAGGATACTTTGAGAAAAGAATCAGAGGATGAGAAAGAGCTCTTAGAAATTAAAAATATAACAACTAAAATTAAAGATTCAGTAAAAGAATAGGAAAATAAAGTTGAAAATATGCCCCAGAAAGTTGAATAAAAAGGTAAAGACATGAAAAACAAAGAGTAGAGAGTGTTGGAGAATTATTTAAGAAATTCCAACATTGAATACATTGAGCTTCAGTAAGCGCCAAAAAGAAAGGATGGGGAATTATTAAAAAAATAATAATAAAATAAAATAATAATAATAATAATAGAAGAGAATTTCCTGGAAGTGAAGAATGTTAATCTCTAACTTGAAAATACCCACTGAATGTTCAGCAGAATAGAGGAAAATTATTGAGGCAAAAATTGTGAATTTCAGAATGCCAGGATACAAGAGAATAACTTAACCACTTCCAGAGGAAAAAAGCATGTCATACATGAAGGAGAAAGAATCTGTGTGGCATCAGGCATCTCCAGAGCAGCACAGGATGCTGGAGGATAGTATTGTTGGACATCCAAAGTTATGAATAAAAATTATTTTTATCCTATACTTGGCCAAATAAAGGAAAAGCGTAAGTGTGGAACAAAGATATTTTCAGATATGTAAGAATTCAAAATGTTTACCTCCCACACACCCCTTTATAGAAAGTTAGTGAAGGATATGATTCAGTGAAACGAGTACCTAAGCCAAAAATGAGGGAACAAGGGACTCCAGAAAACAGAAGAGCAATCAAAAGGAGAATATGATGAAAGAGTCCTAAAATGACAACTGAGCCCCACATCCAGAGGTCAACTCGTCCAAATTGGAGCAAGACGACAGAGTATGGGAGGGAGGCCTCTGGGAAAAAAATAAATAAGTGATAGATTATCTGATGCATTTGAGATTTGGAAAAAATGTTGCTAGGTGTTTAACAGATACACATAGAGCATTTAAAAAGTATTAGCATAGCTACTGAAGCAAAAGAAAAACAACCTCTGTTAACTATATTTATAGGAACTACATTTACATTTTTTATAGGAACTGCAAGTTACAGGAGTTATAGGAACTACAGTTACAGTTAACACAAAGTTATAGGAGATGGGAATGTAAATTTGCTACACCATTGCTAACTGGTGAACAATATCTGCAAAGTCATAATATAAACATTGACAATTGAGTTATTAAAAAATCATTCTACAGCTATATGGGACAATAGGGGAGAGAAAGTATAAGAAAACTAAAACCTCAATTACCAAACAGGAAATCAATGAATGGTATCCATCAAGCTCACGCATATGAGGCTAGGCAAGGCCAAGGCCTGGCTGACTCCCCCAGTAGAGATCCAACAAGCCACCTTTTTTATTTAGACAGTTTATCACTTACTCAGACAACAAACAGAAACCGCCACAGGTGCCAGCTCCCTATTATCCTTGTCCCAGAGGCACGAGTCCTGAGAAACCCTGTTGTTGAGGAGCCAGTTCCAGACGCAGCTAAGCAGTTTTCTATTCTGCAGCTCTGTTCTGAAGGAGAGGACTTTAGTGAGTGGGAACATGGAAGTGAGAAAGTCTCCTAGATCGCAGCCATAGTGATAAAAGTGGGATGAGAAGGAAGTGCCAACATTCCCATAGGAAGAATTCCAGGAGAAAGTGGAGGAGATAAAAAAAACATTTTCCAAAGAGATAATGGTTGAGTATTTTCCAGAAATCAGTAAATATAGAAACATTGTATTGAAACTAGAGAACATCAAGACTCAAGATAAATTCTTAAAGTCGAGAGAGAGAAATAAGGGATTACTTAAAAGGGGGGGGGCAGGGGCAGGCTGGAAAGCCCCCACCTCAGCAGCACCCGGAAGGCACTGAGGAACTGTCTCTTGACAACCTTCCGGGTGACACAGGAAGGCAAGGGGGAGATGGAGCCATAGCAGCCGCTTACAAGTCCCCCATCCTCTCATGTTCTGGGAGGGGTCTTAGGATATTTCAGTGATCCATCTCTGGCCAATGGGAGCCTCTTCAAGCTGGGGCCAGAGTTCTTTTGATAAGACCCCAACAGTCTTTGATAACTTCCTTCCATCTGGTTTGACAAATTTTTCTACACTCACCTTGTACATTATTCTGTCCCGGAATGAGCCATTCCCCCAAGGAAACTGGTCCTTTTAGTGGGACATAGTATTTAGAAATCACAATCTGGGGGATAGAAGTGCCCGTTGCCACTAGATGGGTCATTGTTTCTAGGCCTTTTCAGTGGCCTCCACTAGGACTTTCGGATTTTTGCTTAACTTATGTGATTTTTTAACTTTTATCTCTTTTCCCGTATGCAGAAAATCATGGATCCTAATGATGTTAACATACCTGCTTATTTGCTTCATCTTGCCTATATATAAGTGTCAGAATAACCACATCAATTACACTACGAACAAATGTTTACCAAAGAGTTGAATATTTTTGCAAGATTTCTACTGTAGTTGCACCCTCAAATCACTGCATTTAAGTCTCATGAAATAATTCCATTTTGCTACCAACTTGACAGATAGTTAACATCATTTGTCTTTTCTTTTAAGTATTGCTTTTTCCATTTTTAGTTGGATTCTGTTTTACAGTATTTACATGTTTCCAAAGTCAAATCTATAAAATCATTTATTCAGAAAACTCTAGCTTCTATCCCTGACCCCTCATCCCAGTCTTGCCCTCTGCAGAGGGAATCACGTTGTTTGTTTGTTTTTGATGTTATAGTTTATTATTTGGCTTTTAAAATATAAGCAAACAGACACATAGATGGATACTTCTCTTTCTTGGGTAAATAGTAGCATACAATACATAGTTTCCTCTACCCTGCCTTTTCATCGTAACAATGTATGCTGGAGCTCCTGCTATAAGAGCATATAGAGCTGGCCCTTGTTCTTTTTCAGGGCTGCATAGTACTCCAAGGTGTAGATGCACCATCATTGGTTCAACCAGTCCCCCCTTGTGGGCAAGATAAAACAGAATCTAAGATAAAAAGCATTAAGGGAACTGGATGATCATACTGTGAACGGCTGACTGTATACCATGGATGATTGTATGTTATGTGATTGTGTTTGAATAAAACTGAATAAAAAAAAAGCATTAAGGGAGTCAAAGAAAGACATTTCACATTGATGAAAGGAACAATTCACCAAGAAGATATAATCACTGGGAATTCCAGCATACTTAACAACACAGCCTTGAAACATATGAAGCAAATACCAACAGAGTTACAGACAGAATCTCACAAATCCATAATGGATATTTTGTTTCTTTGTTTCAGAAATAAAGGTTAGCAAAATCTCACCCAAGGCCTCAGAACACTTTTTCACTGTAGCCACTGCTTACCTGATCCTCCTACTCCAGTCTTACCACATCCTATTGAATCATGGCAGGGTAACTTCTTCCCAACTTTTTGGTCTCGATTCAGGCATCATATCCTCCAAGAAGCCAGAGAAGGCTTCCCTAAGACAGCATCAGCCCTGTGGCCTCGGGTCTTTTCTTTCCCCCCTCTAGACTAGGCTGTGAGATCCTGAAGGGCAAGGATTGTGGCTTTTCTTTCTGGTTTTTGGTTTTGGTTTGTTTTTTTTTTAAACCATTGTACACTGAGCACCTAGCAGGGTACCTGCATACAGAGGGGCTCAATAAATATTTATTATATAATTGAATAGGGGGCAGAGGTAGGAATTTTATAACCCGTATGTTACTAGGGAAGAACAGAGGTCCCAAGATGGTCAATAAACAAGTCAGTATTAGATGGAGGTAAAATCCCTCAACTTCTGGTGTCTTAGCCAGTGCTCTGGCCGCAAGGTCTCAGGGACCCATAACAAGCTGTCAAAACCAAAAGTGACCATGTCCTGCATATACAAAATGAGATGATCTTTGGGAGTTTCATAAGCAAAGCAGAAGGAATGAGGAGCTTCTTGGAGTTGTTCAGTGGGGGATGTCAGACTCAGGCTGGGGGGCCCAAAGCATGGAGGAGGGTGGACATGTGCCACGGACACCAGCCTTCCCTCCTGGGCTTCCACCCCCAAACTCTGCCCTCAGAAAGGGGTCTGTGCCCCCACTCCTCTCCACTCTCCCCTGCAGGGTGAAAGCTGGCTTTGTGGAGCAGAAAGCTCCATCCTGTTGGGGATGGGGGTGGGGAGGAGGTGGGGGGACAATGCAGAGGGACAGGGGGATAACAGATGAGAGTAAATTAATTTTGGAAACCATTAAATCTTTGAAAAGGGAGTGTGTTTTCAGCAGGGACAGTGAATCACTGTGATTTGCAGAAACAGGCACAAAGCAATCAGCCATCTGGATGCTGCATGGCTTCCAGCCCCCCAGCGGAAACTTCGAGCGAGCGGAAGGCTGGTCATTACACAGCCCAGGCTGGGCTCTCCAGGCCCCACAGATAACTCTGCACCTCCAGCCAACTGGGAGCCCCAAGGCCAAGGACAAAGGGTAACTTGGCAAGAGACAGAAAAAGAGGCAGGAAATGCAACACCAACCACGGGGAGCCAGTACTACTTCCTTCTTGCCAAGAGCTCCTGTCAGAAGCCATCATGACTGAGGCATATCATTCACTTGATAAGCATTTGTTCACCACCCGCTATCTCCCAGACTTTGTGCTAGTATATAAATCACTTAATCCTCATGATGGACATATGAGGCGCTCTGCCCTTTGCACAACTCCAAAGGGATCCAGCCATGGCATTCCCTGGGAATAGCATACCCTGGAGTTATAAAGCAGAGCAGCCTGGCCTGAGAGAGATTATCTTTTATCCATGAAGAAAGAGAAGCTAAAAAAAAAAGTGACGTAAACTTGCCCAAGGTAAGTAGCAGGGCTGAGAATTGAACTCAGAATCTGTGTCCTTTCCCACATGATCCATATTTGCAAACTGCTACTCTTTCCAACTTGTAAAGTTGTAAGAGCCAAGTAATATGACACATGGATATGATAGGTTTTATACAGTCTAAAGTGCATGGACAGCTGAGCTATTAGCATCCAGCCCTTACTCTGGCTTCATCCAACCCTGTGACTGCACCCTAGGGTGCCAGCCCTCAAGTCAGGCCTAGAAGCTGCCAGAGGGTCATGGGCAAGCCCATCCACAAAGAGAGTTAGCAGTCTTTCCAGGAGAAGGAACAACTGATCAGGAAGAGGGATTTGCTGGGAGAAGCCTGACAGGCCTGGACTGTGATCGGCAGACAAAAATGGTCTTGCTGCCGTGACATCGCTGTCACGTTCCACCATGGAGGCAGAAAAATCACACAGACCAAAGCAACTGCCAGGGGGAGCCTGCTCCCAGCCAAGGAAGTGAAGCCTGCCAAGCCAGGAAGGGGGAAACCGAGGCAGACAGAGGTCTGGCAGGGGAAGGAGGTGCCCGTGTACCCTCCGCCTCCCCACTCCACTATTGGGTCAAGTGTTCGCCTCTCCAGAGCCTCAGCCAAGAGCTGTTTAGCCCAACTCCACGCTGTCTAGGTCCCAGACTTGGGCGTCTGCTGTCTACACCTGCAGGCCACCCAGCGGCGGTGACTAGCAGATCTCTGACAAGGACACAGCAGAGTGCAAAGAGCAGGCCCCTCTGAGGCAGCTCCCAGGGCGGCCTCTCCCTCCTTCTGACCCTGGGCAAGGAGGCCGACCCCTCCCTTCGCTTCCTTCATGTATAAAATGAGCGAGCGTGCCCGGTCTGCGCCCGGGAGGGAGGCGGTGAGGACTGAGTGAGAGCACGCGTGCCCTCGGGAGCGCCAGGTAGTGGAAGGGGTGAAGAGGGTTTAACACCAGGGAAGGGTGGCAACTGCGGCCGACTGTCCGCAGGAGACCTCCACGTGGAATGCAGGGCCCGTGCTGCCAGATCTGTTGAGGAAGAAAAATCGCAACTCCAGACTTTTAAGTGAACTTTTCCACTTTTCAGACGTCTGCGAGGGCAGAACACAGCGCGGCAGTGCAGGCCGTGCTCGCAGGACCTGCGCAAAGGATTCGTTTTCTTTCTCCTTGCCGGGTCCTGCTCCTTTCCGGCCGGTTCCCTAAGGCGCCGCCGTCCCCCTGGTGGGATCTGTCATCCCGGGGTTGCCGGAACCCGAGGGCCGGGGACAGAGGGAGGACAGGTGTTCTCAGCAGCAGCGGGCGGGGTATACAGGCTGCAGCCCGAAGCGCTTCCCGGGGGAGAGGCGAGGGGAGCTGGAGCAGCAGACACCACAAAATGGATGGATGGATGGATGGATGGATGGATGGATGGATGGATGGATGGATGGATGGATGGGTGGATGGGTGGATAGGTGGACGGACGGACGGACAGACAGATGGACGAAAGAACGAATCACTGCTGCCTCGGTGGGACAGGTGGGGCTGGATCTGATTCTCCCAGGCCCTTCTGGCCGCGGCTGGGCAGCGCGCCCGGGACCCTCGCAAAACCCGGGATGGGGGCGGGGGGTGCTGGGGTCGGGGGTCCCCGCCGCGCACGGCGGCTCCGGGCTCCATCTCGCGCCTGCGACCAGAATCAGGCCTCAGTCCCTCCCCTCCCCGCGCCTTCCAGAGAACCCGGCTGGGGCTGCCGGAAGCGGGGAGCGCGGGGCGCGGGGAGGGGAGGGGTGGGCCATTGCATCAAAGCCCTTCCCAGAAGGGGCCGCGCCTTCCTAGCACTGGGGCCGCTGCTTTCCCCGCCGCCCTTTCCCGGATATCCCGGAGACGCTCGCTGCAGCCTTTCCCAGGCTGGGCTGCTCCAGGGAGTCCTCAGCGCAGCGCCCGGAAACATTTGCTCCTCTGCGCCCCTGGTCCCGAGACGCAGCCCCAGGCGCGCCAGGCCGCTGGTCCCCAAGACGGCCACTTAGCTATTCCTGGGGAAGGGCGGGGGAGAAGCCCAGCAGAGCCTCTTTCTTTCTCTCTGTTCTTCCCAGTAAGCCCTCTAGGTCCCCTCCCTCGGTCTCCGTCTGGGTTGGTTCTTGAGACCGGGGTCTGCGCCCAGCGTCCCCCTCTGTCTGGCCTCAGTGCCCACCAAGCAGACCAGACCTGAAACGCATCTGTCCAGATGTCAGATAAACCTAAACCGAGGAGCATTTTACAAGGGAAAGACAAAAAGGACTGAGGATCTGCTCTAGTCTGCAGCAGTCTGCATGGACATGATAACTAAATGTGGTAACTGATCCCAGATTGAATCTGAGATCAGGGAAGAATTGCCATAAAGGATACTATTGGCAAAATTAGAATAAAGCAAAAATTAGCATAGATAATAATATTGTACCAATGTTAAATTTCCTGAATTTGATCATTGAAATGTGGTTATGAAAAAGCATGTCCTGGATTTGTTTTCTCTGAAGCATTTAGGGATAAGTGGGGATGATGTCTGCAATTTACTCTCACTCAAATGGTTTGGAAATAATAAGAATATGTGTACGTGGACAGAGAGAGTGAGGGAAAGTGAGTGATAAAGCAAATGTGGCAAAATGTTAAGGACTGTTGGATCTGGAAGAAAGATACTCAGAAGTACATTGTACTATTCTTGCTTCTCTAAGTTTGACATTATTTCAAAATAAAAAGCCAATTTTTTTTTAAAAAGAGAGAAATTCCCATCTACCCTTCTGTCTGGAGGCAGGCTGCAGAGAGGCACAGTACAGGCTCTGGGGTCCGACAACCTGGACCCCAGGCTCCATTCCACTATTTGCTAACACTCACGTTGGGCCAGTTACTTGACTTCTCTGGGCCTCAGTTTTCTCATCTGTAAAATGGAGATGTTGCTAATAGTCCTTACCATGTAGGATTAGTGGGAGGATTAAAGATAGTGCAAAGAAAGTTCTGAGTTGTTTCATGTGGCCGGTCCTCAGTAAATATTAACTATTATTATTCATTCCAAAACAATTTTAAAATAATTTATTGGTTCCTTTCTTATTTAAAACTAATACATGTTCATTATGGAAATTTAAGAAAAGGCAGATATAGGAGCAAGGAAATTAGAATCACCTGTAACCCCCAAATTCTGTGAAAATCACTGTTAACATTTCAGGATGTATCCTCTGGACTGTGATATATTTACAATATGTATAATGCATTATTTAGCATCTGTACATATTATTTTGTACTATACTTCATTCCCTTTACATAATAGATATCTGCTGAGTATTTACCATTTATCAGGTGCTGTGGTCAGTGCTGGAGATTTTGAAATGAACAAGACAAACACCCAGCCCTTAGGAGTGAAATCTAGTAGTGAGAGAGACTTATCAGCATTTAACTAGAAGAGAACTTGATGATGCCAAACCCAGCTCAGGGATGCTGGGAGAGCTCAGCAGATAAAGACGTGTTTCCGATGAGAAATGGGCACATGCTAGCTGGGTAGACCAGCTGGGCGTGTTCATGGACTGTTTGGGTGGGTAGTTTGTGGTAGAGGGCAGTGGGAGAAAGGGACAGGGCAGTGGGAGAAAGGGACAGCAGTGTGACTGGGACCAGATTGTAAGGGGTCTTAAATGTCTGGAGTACAGCACCACCTTCAGAGGTTAGAATAGACCCTTTGGAGCCTGACTGGCTGGGTTCAAATCCTGGCTGTGTCACTTCCCAGCTGCGTGACTTGGGCAACTTACTTAACCTCTCTGTTCCTTGGTTTCTTGTATGGGAAATGGAAATAATAATAGAACCTATCTCCCTGGTTGTTGTGAGGATTAAATGAAATTA
>PVKY010009444.1:0-13299 GCA_004027775.1 Bradypus variegatus
CCCACTTTTTATTTGGAAATAATTTTAAACTTTTCAAAGAGTTGCAAAAATAAAATAGTACAAAGGGCATTGCTCTGCCCCTTACCCAGATTTACCTATTAACATTTTACACCATTTGCTTGATCATTTTCTCTCTCTCTGTATGTGTTTATATATGTGCATGTGTGAGCAAGTGCACTCAAACACTCCCATACAAACACATGAGGTGTTCCTTGAACCATTTGAGGGCCAGTTACATACCCTTTATCCCTAAATACTTCAGTGTGCATTTCCTAAGATGAGGAATTTTTTTTCATGTAACCACACAGTTATCAACTTTATAAATTTATATGGATACAATTTTTTATGTAATCTACTGCCTATTTTCCAATTTTGTCAGTTGGCCTAATAACGTTCTTTATAGCATATTTTTGCCCTCCAGCACAGGATCCAGGCTAGAGTCATATCTTGTGTTTAGTTGTCATTTGTCTTTAACCTCCTCTGATCCAGAACATTGAGAAAGCTTTCTTTTTTAAGGTGAGCAGGTTTCACCCCCATTTAAAAGGTGAAAAACAGAGAAAAGCTCTAACAAGTAGCAAGAATAGTAGATGGTGGTGATGCTGTTAATTACATTGTGAATGTAACAGCACTGAAATATATATATTTGAATGTGGTTAAAAGCAGAAATATTAGGTTATATATATATATATGGTATTAGAATAATTGTTTTTAAATCCATGGAACCACAAACAGTGAGCCCAAAGTTAAACCATGAACTATAGTTAATAATACAATTATAAAATGTGCTTTTATCAATTGTAACAAATGTTCCATATCAATGCAAGGTGTTAAGAACAGGGTGGTGAACAGCAATCCTGTATTTTAGTCATGATCTGTAAACCCACAACTTTTCTAATTAAAAACAAAAAAAGAATGGTGGTTAAGAGCCTTGGAGTCATTCAGATCTGAATTTAAATCCCACTAAATAAAATATTTTTTCTTTTAGCTCTGCAATTATTTATTAAACACACACTAAATAGCAGGCACCATGCTGATTCCCGAGATACAGAAACAAGAGATGGGGAAGGCAGAAAATAAGCACTTAAAGAAATCAGGAGATCAATTCAGAGCTCTGACGGGGAGGACCAGGCGATGTGCTAAAGATTGTAACTGACTGGAGGGCGGAACCCTGTGGGCAGACTCTCTGAGCAGGTGATCTTTGAGCCGAACCCTGCACAATGAGGAGGTCCCAGCTGTGCCAGAAGCTGACAGAAGAGTGTTCTGGGGCCGAGAGAACCCAAGAGCCAAGGCTCTGAGGTGGGATGAGCCTGGCGAATCTGAGGGACAGCAGAGGGGTCAGTGTGACTGAGCGGGGCCGAGCACCGGAGATGAGGGTGGGGAGAGTCTCATAAGCCATCATCAGGGGTCCGGAGGCTTCTCAGCCAATAAATGGCACCTCCCTAAGCCTCAGTTTCCTTGTCTGTAAAATGGGGCTCCTAGGATTCTTGTGATGTTCAATGAGATAATGTGCACTGTGCTCAGTACAGGGCTCAGCACGTGGAAGGAATACAGTAAGTGTGGCTGACTTCTTCACGCTGCAAGATGGGGAGCCAGAAATGAGCAGCTGTGACCCTTCCCCATGGAGCAGAGGCCAAGCTGTAGGTGAAGCATCTGACATGGTCCCCTTGCCCCACCAGGTTACCCAGGTTTCCAAGCCACGACCTACGCCAGTCGGAGTTACACAGGCCTCGCCCCTGGCTATACCTACCAGTTCCCCGGTAAGTCCTGCTGTGTCCCCCTGCTGCCAGCCAGCATGCCCCCAGTTCCCAGGCAGTCTGACTTCCTCAGGGCGGTGTCTGGGGGTGCATGGCCGGGGGCTCTGCCTGCTGGAAGCTTGGAAGGAAGGGCATGTCTGAGGAAGGAGTGGCTCCCCCCACCCCAGTCACCTCCAACTCCCTCTCCAGAAGCTGGGGGGCAGGGGTCTGGCATGGCCCTGCATGGCCCCATTCTCTCCCCAGCTGATCTCTGCCTGCCTCCTGCCTTGCTCTCTTCCCCACCCCACTCTGGGGTTGCCACTTCCACCGAAAAGGGCATTGGGCTTGTGGTGGGGGGACCTCCTCGAGGGCCAGCACAGGCTCCGTGTTTATGGACACACTTAAAATGACCAGGTAAAGACCCTGAATGCTGGGGAAAAAAGATGTGTTTAACACTATGATCACCATCTTCATTTGCAATTCAAAATAAAAATAACACTGGACTTTAAACTAAGTGGCAGGGAGCCCAACAAAGTTCTGAACTTTCCCACAATGCCCATTCAATGTTGCTTTCTTTGAAATATCAAATATAAAAATTTTGCAAGCCTTTATTTAGGAGGGGGTTGTCTTATTTTGGGGGGAGGGACCCAAAGCAATTGCATCATCTGTGTCTCGGGCCCTTGGGCCACCCCACTTGGAATTTTTTGTATACATTATGTTGTCTGATCCTCATGCAGGAGACTATTTTAAACCCCATTTTATAGATGAGGAAACAGGCTCAGAGAGGAAAAACAATGTGCTAAGGTGGCTCAGCTGAGAAGCAGCGGGGCTGGGAATAGAACCTGACCTTGACCTGCTCTGAGGCTGTTTCTTTTCATCAGTGTGGCCTCCACACACACACACACACAAAACAAGAGCAGGATCCTGGAAAATTTTTTTTTGGTGTAATCCTAAGCCTTTTAAGCACTAGCCGGGATCAGCTCCAGCATTGGCCCATGCCCAGGGTATAGGTGGCAACCCTGCCCACTGTCACCCCTTCTCTCCTCTCTGTGTCTCCTCCCCTTCCCTGGCCTGCTGGGGACCATATGCTCCCTCCTCCCCAGCTCTTGGGTCCGTGCATGGTCTGTTCCCCACCCTGTGTCCCTATGGGTGCATCGGTCCTCCCTGGGCTATGCCCAAGGGACCTCCCCTTCTTTCTCCTAAGCTGTTTTACGTTTCATTTTAGAATTCCGTGTAGAGCGGACCCCTCTCCCGAGTGCCCCAGTCCTCCCCGAGCTTACAGGTCAGTCGCTCGGATTTCGTACACCTCACAGGCCACATGGGGAGAAAGAGAAGGGACCCAGGGACCTTCCTGGGGAAAGCTGGCCGGGACCCTTTTTACTTCTGCCCGCCAGCCCTCTTTAGGCAGTCTGTGTAGCTCCGTGCCCCTTAAGCATGGGGCCTTGGGCCAGGCCCAGCAGATGGAGGTGAAATCACTCATTCATCCATTTGGCAAATATTTATCTAGCACCTCCAGTGTGCCAGGCAGCATGCTAGGCACTGGGATCCAGTGAGCAAGTCAGGGTCTCAAACTTAGAGCAAAGTGGAACAGGTGTGGATTTCTGCAAACCAGAGTGAGCATGCTCCAACCTGGTTCCCACTGACCCTTGCCAGGAGGGGAGGCAGACCCAGTATTCTCAGAGCTCATTTTTCAAGAGAAGCCGGAAATCCAACTCTTGCTTTAGAATTAAATGTTCAATTATTTTTCAATGTTGGCAACAAATTCCAAAATTTTAAAAAACTGAGCAGGCTGAATCCAGCCCTAGGGCTGCCCACTTGCAACCTCTGGGCTCTTGGGCTGAAGGTGCCCAGCCATCTGGTGCTGTTTCTCCAGCTGGAACTTCCACTTATGCCAAGTGGAGCTGCGAGCAAGGCAGAGTCCGAGGGGAGGGTATGTGTGCAGGCAAGGCAGCCTGCAAGGGGTTTCTCTGTTTACAATCTGCTTCTACCCTCCCCACCCCACCCTCAGAATCTCACCCCCCAACCTGGCAGCGTGTAGAGGGTATGAGCTTGGATGTTGCCTAAGATGAGACCTTCCTTCCAAGGGGTGGTCAGGGTTTCTCTTCCCCCAAAATTGGGGTGGGGGAGAAGAAATATAGGGTGAAGAAGAGGAAGGAGTGGAGAGTCCTGGGGTTGGGGATGACAAGATGTACCATCTTGAGCAGTGTGAGAGTTAGACCAGCAACTGGGGGTGGCAGTAAGGAGTTCTTTCTACTCCTTCAAGAAAAATGCGTTGAGGACCTTCTGGTGCATGGGACACCCTGCCAGGTCCTGGGGACATAGCAGGAACAAGATAGAACCAGCCCCTGCTCTCAGAAAACTTGTAGCATGAAGAGGGACAAATACTATGCAAATGACCAGTGCTTTACACTTGTGAAAAGCACCTGCTCAGTTTGGCTACCTTGACCTTGCTCTGTGGAAATGTCTAAATGGGCCAAAAAGCCAGACCTTGTAGCCCAGCCCCTACCCTTAAAGGACTGAGGGAAGAAATGTCCCCTCAACAAGTATCTTGGGCCCTGGCAGGGGAGAGAGTGGCTTCAAGGCTCAGCAATTCTTGGGCAGTCCGGGATCTGAGCTTTTCTCCTGCCTTCAGGAGACTTGGATCTTTCCTCCCACTCATGCACGCAACAAATATTTGCTGAGCAACCATGTGCCAGACTGTTGTGGGTTCTGGAGTTACAGAAATGAATGAGGCAGACGCGGTCCCTGCCAACTTGGACCTGATATTCTAGTGGAGAGAGAAAGCAAAAAACAAGTAAATAAGATACTTTCAGAGGGTGAGAGGTTCCACGAGGAAAATAAAACAGAGAGATGTGCTAAAGCTATAGGGTTGGAGGCTGGGGCTGCCTCAGCTAGGACAATCAAAGAAGGCTTCTCAGAGGAGGTGTCTTCTGAATGAGAAGGAGCCAGCTGTATGACGATCTTAGGAGAGGCTCCTCCAGGGTGCAGGGACCACATTGTTCTAGCTTATAATCCCTCAGCCCAAGGGCTGGAAGGCCTTGCCGTGGAATTCCACCGGCCTCTTCTGGGGTCCCTATCCCCAGGTCCAGTTCCACTTCAGGGCCAGGGCACCAAAACGCTCCTGGGATGGGAGACGGGTGTTCCTGGGAGGGCTTGTCAAATGCAACTCTGAAGCTCCCTCCCCTGGGCAGAGGCTGCAGTGGCAGAGCCAGGCAGTAGGGGGCGCTCACCTCTCAGCCCGAGGGAGTCCAGGCTCAAGCTAAGGGAGAGGGGATTTAAACAAAAGGTCCCTTCTAGTCCTTCAGCAGGTATTTATTAAACACCCACTGTGTACAAGGCAAGGTCCGTGTGTCCGAAGAGGGGATCACAGAAAAGGGGCTGAGAGCACATGGGGGAGGGAGTGGTCATCTCCTGCAGGGTGGTCAGGGAGGCCCTGAGACAGGGACATGGGTGCACACAGTTTATTGAGGGTGTGCTCGCAGGAGGAGAGAGTGGGGGAGGCAGGCAGTGCTGCAGAAGGAGCTAAGTGAAGTCTAGTGTCAGCCTGATCCTGCAGGGAGCACTGGAGCACGAATTGTACCTTGGACACGATCACACCCAGATGTTTTTTTGTACCCCCGTGTCCGTCATCATTGGCTGCAGGCTGTTGGGGTACCTCCCTGGCCCCTCTGGGCTAAGTGGCCCCTGTTCTGCCAAGAGGGTTCTCTGGAGAAGGGGGAGGCTCTGAGCTACACTTGTAGCGGCTCAGGGGTGGGTGCACACTCTGGGTGGGAATCTGGGCGGGGCAGCCCCCCCAGCAGCCCAGGGCTGTGAGGCAAGCCCCCCACCCCCACCTTCTAGGAGCCTGGATGGTTCAATTGTGTCCCGCGAGGACATGGCAGAACTAGGCTGAGCAGCTGGCACGGAAGCCGTCCGCTCGCTGAGCTTTCACCATCCACGGGTCAGGGCACAGATGATGGCCCAAGGTGGCTTCTCCTGCCTTGACCTTGGGGCTGCACGGACCCCACTGAGCTGGGGGATAGCCGGAGGGGCTCTGCCCAGAGGATCGGGGCCTCCTGCGTCCAGCCGTCCCAGCCACTGGCCACGCTGAAGTGCCCATCCCTTCCCTTTCAGCCATTCCTCTCACTGCTTACGGACCCATGGCAGCGGCGGCGGCGGCAGCAGCTGTGGTTCGAGGAACAGGTGAGGTCTTCCAGGCTGCTGGAGGCAAGGGAGAGGCGTGCAGGGAGGGAGAGGAGGGGAGTTAGCTTCTCAAGTATTAACGGAGCACCTAATATGTGCGGGCCCTGGGGGTACAGTAAGGAACGGGGCTGGTGCCGTCTCTGCCCTCTAGAGCTTATGGGCCAGGAGGGTGCCAGGAATTAGAAAAGCAGTCATGATGTCGGGTGCAGGGGAGCCCACCCGGGAAGGCTTCCAGAAGCAAGGCCTCTTAACTTCAGCTCCAGCCTGAGGATCTCTAAGGCCATGTGGGTGCAGGGTACAGGCAGGAGGGTGGGCAGGAGTAGGCAACGTAGGCAACGGGGGGACAGAGACCAGGTTCTAGAAAATGCACTGTAGCTGCAGGGTGGCGAAAGGGTTGAAGGGGCTCAAGAAGGGAGACCGGGAGATCAGGAAGGAGGCAAGAGACAATGGGGCCTGGGCCAGGGCTGGACGCCTAGGACTTGCTGGGAGGTGGGGATAGGAGGGCGGCCGTGCGGCACAGTGGGCGCTGGGGCGATCACCGTCTTCTTTCTGGGTTGCCAGGCTCTCACCCCTGGACGATGGCTCCACCTCCAGGTTCGACTCCCAGCCGCACCGGGGGCTTCCTGGGCACCACCAGCCCAGGCCCCATGGCCGAGCTCTACGGGGCGGCCAACCAGGACTCGGGGGTCAGCAGTTACATCAGCGCCGCCAGCCCCGCCCCCAGCACTGGCTTCGGCCACAGTCTTGGGGTGAGTGGCTGCACCTGGCAGCTCCCCCACCAACCCTGGGGGCCCCTGAATTTGGGGGGAAGGAGAGGCCTTGCTTGTCTGTAGGTGCTGAAGTGGGGAAATGAATGATAGATGGAGAAAGAGAGGGTCCCTAAGAGGGGAGAGTGGGGCATCATTCATTCAGTGGCCACCTAACGGTCGTCTTCTGTGTGCCGCATATTAGGTGGGTACTGGAGATTCCGTGCGAATGAGATGAGACACACCATCTTTGCCCACATGGAGGGTAGATCCTAGCTCAGGAGTCCCCTGACTTTAACCAGGGTTCTGGTTATATGCAGATTCCTGTGCCCTACCCCAGAGAACCTTTTACAGGTCTGCAGCGGAGGCAATATGGGCAAGGCCAGAGAAGGGTCCGTTCTCTGCTTGGCTTTCCTGGAGGGGAGAAAGTGAGCCCCTGCAATTTCCCTGTGGAATCTGGGAGTCAAATTCTTTTCTTTCCAGGGCCCCTTGATCGCCACAGCTTTCACCAATGGCTACCACTGAAGCAGGGGACAGTGGCAGGAGGTGAGGAGGCAGGGAAGGGCCTCAGGGTGGGGGCGATGCTGGGAAGCTGCCACCGGATAGAGTCCAGTCTGGGACGCAGACCCGGTCCCTGCCCTTGTGGAACCCACAATCCAGTGGGGGAGACAAGCAGATATGCTTGAGATGGTCAGTAAGCCTGTGAAAAGATGTCCAACCAGCTACATTAAAAAATGTAAACGCAAACAAAAGGACAGCACATTTCACCTATCAGTTTGGCATACACTTTTTAAGATTGCTAATGCCCAGCATTGCTGAGGGTTTAGGGGAAACAGCATGTAAATTGGAGTATAAATTAGCTTAGCAATTTGCAGTCTGGAGGTATTCATCCAGAAATATGTGTGCCCTTTGACCCAACAATTCCACCTGTAGACATTTATTTTAAAAACTGCAAGTAATGGAAATGGCCATCAGAAGGAGAGTGGTTAAATAAATGAGGGTATGTGCATCCAACGGAATATTACACAGCCATTAAAACAGAATACAATCAATCTATATATAGACACAGTATGTGTGCACACACTCAAAAAACATGGTGCGATGATGGTTGCAAAAGGACCACGTGAACCCGTGACATTTCAGTCATAAGTTCATTTCTTCAAACATAATTATTGAGCACTGTTTCAGGGAAGAGGGGGATGAACAAATCAGCCAAAGCTCCCCTTTCATTGTACAGACAAAAATCAAGTGAACAAGTGAGATAATTTAAAATAGCATGGGTGTTGGTGTGTGTGTTTGTTTATTTGCGTCTACTTTTGATATGGGGTTCCGAGAAGGCATCTCCAAGAAGCTGACATTTGAATAAATCCAGCCATTCAAAATCTGGAGAAAGGATGTTCACAACAGGGAACAGCAAATGCGAAGGCTGTGGACAGAGCTCCTCTAGCAGGGAATTAGGGAAGGAGGTGGCATGAGACGCAAGGATTCTGCAGACTCCAAAGAGAGGCGGGTCTGAGCGCGGCCCCCCTAATCTCCCCACTGTGTTCCTAGAGCCCCAACCTGCAGCTGACTGAGGACCATGAGTGAGCCAGCCGAGGGGGCAGGGACACCTCAGCCGCAGCCGCCGCCCCCCCACCCCCGCAGCGACTCGGACCCCGCTACTGCCTGCCCCCCACTCCCTGGGCCCCAGCCCCTGCCCTCGACATCATCTCGTGCCCCTACTAACCTCCCTGTCTTCCGCCCTTGCCCCATGCTCGCCTTCCCACACCCGCTTTTATTTATTTTTGGATTAGCCAGTTGCCCCCCACCCAGTTTCCCCCTCTTGGGTCTGCACCCCTCCCTCCCTGCCGCGCCCCCATAGGTCCCCCAAGAAGGCTTTTTGTATTTGTGCATAGCTAGAGTGTGGGTGGAGGGAGCCTGCAAAGCCCTTAGCAGGCTGCAGCCCCAACCCTGGTTTTTTAATTCTGATTTTCCCTCCTTTTCTTTCCTTTTTTTTTTTTTAAGAGAAACTCTTTTAAAACTATTTCTAGGTTTGTGAATGTGAAGCCCCAGGCCGCAGGGGGCAAGGGGCCAGGTGCCCCCCACCAGCTGAGATCAAAGTGTCTGTGTGGGTGTGGGCCCCTGGCCTCCTGCTTCCAGCCCTGGAGAGGAGGACAGGGCTGCATAGGCCAGGCGGGGCCCCTGGAACCAACCCCGCCCTGTGGTCCTGTATCATATGTAAATACTGTGAGGGGAAGCCCCCACTCTTCTCTCAGACCCCCTGGGGGGTGAGGGCGCTTCCCCCACGTTTCTGTCCCCTCCTCGGACACCGTTACTGTAAGCTTGCAGGCCTCGGCTGTGGCCGGGGCAGGCCCGCTCTCTCAGGCCCTAGGGGTCCAGGCTGGGGCCTGCTCACCCTGAAAACCCAGTGTGGGGGCAAGGGGCGAGAGAAGAGAAGGGCTCAACTGGAGCCACTGCTGGAAAGGAATTAACTCTCCAAAGGTCTCCCCCTGCCCCTTACCCAAGTTGGGCCTTCATGGTTTCTGCTCTGAGCCCACCCCACGCATGGGCATCGAGGGGCACTTTGGGAAGGGGTGGAACCTAGGGGAAAGCAAAGGGCTTCTCAGGGAACCCCCACATTCTCTCACTGAAGTTTCCCACCAGGATGGTCCATGGCCAGAGCCCCTTGGCAGCCCCCCACCCCCCACCCCAGAGCCCCCTTCAAAGGAAAAAGAGGCTCAGGGTCCGAATCCTTGTGGTCAGTGACCGGGCTGGTGGGGCAGGGCTGAGGCCACCCGCTGTCCTTCCCCTTCTCTGTCCCCCCCCACCAGGTCTAAGGCTGGGGGCCTAAGCTCCCCCTCCCCTCCATACCCCCCACCTTCAAACACCCCTTTGGAGAGTTAATTGTCTGTGAGGTGCTTAACCTGTCAGCCCTGAGATCACAAAGCAATAATCTTTGTTACTGAGACGTCTGCGCGGCTGTTCGTTTTTTTTTTTTGTTGTTGTTTTTTTTAAATGTTTCCTAATAAAAGAGAAGCTGCATTTTATTGGTTTTTATTTTTAATTTTCTGCACGTTTGAGCTGAGTCCTAAGGGACTCGGCCTCCCTCTTATCCCCTTCCTTCCCCCCACCCCACACTGGGCCCACTCATCGGCTCAGGGCCCAGGATTTCTGTTTTCTGATTTGTTTGAGGAGTTCTGTTTTGTTTTGTTTTGTTTTTAAAGACGTTACATGGTGTTTCAAAGCCAGCAAGTTACCACCCTCCGGTGTCTCTTCTCTCCACATCTGTAACTTCTTTTTCCAGGTTTTATTTGCAGTTTTAAATTCCTAATAAATTATTTGAAAATGGTGCTGGGCTTGTGAGTGTGGTGCGTTCTCTGCATGCATTCAGGTTGAGGGATCCCAAGGGTACCGTGTTCTCCTACCCATACCCTCTCCCACTTTGCTCCTGGAATAGTTCTCACTTTTCACTTACTTGACTCAGCTTCTCTCTAACTTCTTGACCAGCCTCAAAGCTGCCGGCTCCTCCCCTTCCTAGCTGAGGGACATCGAGCAAATTGCCCAGACTCCCTGGGCCTCAGTTTTCTCATCCATCGAAAGGGAATGATAGTGACAGCCACGAAGGTAGTTGAGGAGCATGTGGGAGAGTGAACATAAAGACCCAGCACGGGGCAGAGCACACAGGAGGTGCTTCGTAAGAGTAGCTGTTATGTGACATCCGCTGCTCCAGATGCCAGGAGCTGGGAGGTTGGAGCTAAGCAGCAGCTGCCCGTTCCTGAGTGGGTCCAACAGCTGGTAGCTCACAAATTCACTTGACAAACACTCCCTGAGCATCTTTTGTGTGCTGGACACAAATAGGGTGACCAACTCATTCCAATTTGCCAGAACTTCCCTGATTTGAACACTGAAAGCCATGCATCCTAGGAATCCCTCCATCCCAGGCCAACTGGGACAGCTGGTCACCCTAGCACAGATTTACTTGGCAGGGAGAGTCTAGTTCAGCTCAGATAGGGAAGATGAGTAAGGATTAACTAAGCAATAAAGTCCCCCAAGGAGGAGGGACAAACATATGCAAAAGCCTTGAGATGGGAAGGAGCAAGGGGCATTTCATCACAGAGCTGAAAGAAGGCGGCTGTGGACTGGAGGGGGGCAGCCCACCCCACTCCAGCTGGAGAATAGGGGTTGGGGATCGGCCCGGCCCTCTAGGCCCTGCCAAAGTCTTAGTTTCTTATATAAGAGCCCCTGGGAGGATGTGAAAGGTTTTAGACAATGAGGCGGTATGACATTATAAGGTTTGCATTTGAAAAGATCATCAAGCTAGGAAATGGGGAACAGATTTGAGAGAGGCCGTGGTGGAAGGGGGCAGCGAGACACGGAGGAGTCATTTGCAATCGTGCAGACAAGAGCTAGCCAGGGATGGGACCAGAGTGTTGGAGATGGAGATCACATCAGAATGGATGCGGCTGGACAAGGATAGGTTAGGGAGAGCTCCTGGGCTTCTGAAGACCTGGGCCTAGAAGGTCAGCTTCCTTGGTGGCTGGGCTCCAGGTGGGGATTGGTCTCAGCTGAGCACAGGTGCACCTGGAGACACCGTTTGCTAAGAGAAGAATCTAAATGGGAATCATCACCTTGGGGTCACCTTGGCCAGGTTAAACCCAGCCCAGTTGTACCCAAGGCCGTCTGGACACTTCCTGATGTCCACACACGGGGCACATTGCTTTCTGTGCTCTATTGCATTAATCCACTCAACTGTGGTGTGCGACAGTGGCTATCACCACCCCCATTCTACACATGGGGAAACAGAGGCTCAGGGTTGAAGGGTCTCACCCAAAGTCACATAGCTAGGTTGCAAGGTGGGACTTCAAAACTAGCTCCTCTGAGCCCATAATTGCTCTGTTTTTCTTTATTTTACTTCTTGTATGTAATATCAGATTTACACAAAAGAATACTTCTAGCATTATGAGTTATAAAGTGTAATAATATAATAACCCCCTTGAAAATCTGCCTAACCCATCGTGTTTTTTGTTGTTGTTGTTTGTACCAAACCAGTGGTTCTTAACACTGCATTACCATTAGAATCATCTCGGAAACTTAAAAGTATAAAAAGCACAGATTCCAGAGCCCTACCCCAGACCTGCACCCAAGTCCCAAGAATCTGTATTATTATTTATGTTTCCCAGAAGATTCCAATGATCACTCAGGTTTGGGAACGACTGGCTATGCTTCTCTGGATGGAAGGGGGAGGTAGTGGAAGCTTCTAGGAGTCCATCTTGAAATTCCAGAGGCTTAGAATGGTGGCTTTGGGTGTGGAAAAAAAAGTTTTAGATACTTTAGACATTGCTTTGATTTCTCATCTGTAATAGCATTTGATTGAGTGACGCAGCACTCAAGAGATGTTATGTTGTTATTATTATTATTTCTTTTTATTTCTACTGAAGAGAGGCAGGCATACATAGGTTCAAATCCTATCTCCAGCACTTTCCAGCTGTGTGACTTTGGGAAAATTACTTAAGCTCTCTTAACCTCAGTTTCTTCATCTGTAAAACGGGAATGATGACAACCATGACAGCATTAACAACTATGACAGAAGATTATGGTTCGGCTGAAAGTCAATGTATGTTAAGCCCGTAACACCGTGTCATGTATATAGAAGTGCTTAGCAAATGGCAGCTGTTGTTAAGCATTTCCTGGAAGCAGTAACCTTGTCCTTGAGGAGCTGGGCAGGTGTGACCTTGCCAGAGTGTGGGTGTGCCGTCACCAGAAGGTGCCAAAAGCTATCCTTAGCTGTTCTTTCCACTGGACAGTGTGTTTTTCCCAGGCTAGGAGAGGCTGGGATGCACACACCTGTGCATAGATCTGGGCCAGCAGGTTATGTAAGGGCCTGGGGGCTACTCCTATATCAGTGGGGTCCATTCATCTACCATCTCTGTGTTCTAGGTGCCTGGTCTGAGCTGTCACGGGACGACACACCTCCTTCTGGGGGGAGGGGGTTGTGGGAGCAGCCTGACTCCCTCCCCTACCAGGTGCTTTGCCTAAGCCCTGGGACGTGGGAATTTGCCCAGCCTACCCTTGTGGACAGCCCCCAGCTGTCCAGGGGAGGGGAGGAGGTGGGGGAGGGGAGTGGGCCTGACTGAACCTCCTCACAGCTTCAAGGGGCTTTCAGCGCTCGCTTCTACCTGCTACCAACAATCCCCTCCCCTGACGTGGTGATGTGGTATCATAAGCACCAGATCTGGCTCACATCTTGGTTCTGCTGTGTGACAGTAAGGCAGTCAGTTAACCTCTCTGAGCCTCGATTGTTTCCTATGTAACATGGAACTTGTAATTGGACCTGTCTCAAAGGGTTATGCCAGGTTCTTAGCATGGTACCTGGTATCGAGTTAGCACTTAGTAAATGTTAGTTACCTATTAGCTAACTAACTAATAGATACTCCTTGTTCTTCCTCAGGCTACCCTCAACCATCCACTTAGCATCCCCCCCGCCGGCCCAAATCCAAGCACACTGCCTGTTCCTCTTTATCACTCGTTGAACCCCAAAGAATGCAGATAAGAGGGATTTAAACTTTAGGCTGGCTGAAACTTCCCTTTCTTTGGGCAGCCTTTATTCATTCTGGGGCTGAAGAAGAACCATTCAGCCTGGCTGATGTGGAATCCCGAGC